>CM062625.1:26109798-26251943 GCA_025617555.3 Puccinia polysora
ATAATACTACAGAAATGGTCATAAATCACTTGCTTAGATTCTGAATAAGCACTTTACTAACAATGACACGGTGTCTGATTGATAATAATAATGCCTGGTAAACTGATGATGGAATAATGGATTCAAAGATGTTTGTATAAATACCTTTTTGGAGTGATTTTGAGATTCTCAGGGCGCGTAGAGGGAGTCCTTCTCATGGCTGAGGCTGGAAAGCCAGTCAGAGCAGGATGAGCACGTCCACTTGGTGCTGTTAATCAGCTGAATTTAGATCTGCTGGATTTCTGTACTATTTTAGCCACAGGATCTGTTAATCTATTATGGCCTAAATTTGATCATTCTGCACTCATCCTTTATTTTTACTATTAGTATTGCTTTAAAATGAACAGATTTGGATGTTTAATGATGTTCCATCATCTTTTGATCACGTAGATAATTTTTAATAATTTTCATGAACACTCCTTGTAGTGTTTTTGTGGTCTTCAAAGATCAGAGTCAATGATTTATGTGGTAATCCTTGATCTTTAATTTATTATTAAAAAATGTTCTAAACTTAATTTTTATTCATTTTAATTAAGTTTCTATCTTTTTAGATTATTACTAATGCATATGTCAACTTATTACATATGCCAGGCAACCCTAATTAGGTTGTAGCTCTTTTGAATGGTACCTGGTTGTCAGATTAGTCACAATGGATCCAGACACGGGGATCAATCAGTTCAGATGCGCGCCGGGTTGGATCTGCTGCATGCGTGGCAGAATTAGCTGCGCGCGGGTCTCTAGTACGCGGGAAACTGCTACTATGAGTACGTAGGGGTATGTAATGATGCGGGGCTGCGGGTGGGAATTGTGACATAACACATTTCTGCATGTAACTCCTAAAATATACTCAACACCTCAATTCTGAGTGAATTTTTAGGTGCAAGCCCTATATGTGACAACATGTGTGAAATTTTAAAATTGCAAAAAAGTGCCATACTGGTGTCTAATTTTGAGTACTTTTCTTATTAATTATTTTACAAATGTAAGGACTTGGATTTCAAGGGTGGGGTCAGTGAGTGACCCTATCTAATTTTGGGTAAGGAATACATTTCTTTAATAATATTTATGGATTTCTCACTCCTTCTTTTGTTAATTTAGATATTCTTATTTTTATAGTTTTGTGTTGCTATGACAGGTTTCTCTGTACATAGTACCAAGCTGACACCATCCAACCGTTGTAGAGACTCCTGTGGGATTGGGTTTAAATTTAAAAAATTGCTTTCTGGAAGTCACTTGAGGGGGAATTTAGTACTACAACTATTGATAATATAGAAGAATACTAAGGGTGGTTTTGAATTGCCTGCCCCTCTGAGTACTATTGTAAGTCTCACAACAATAAAAGAAAAGAGATTTGTGGCTGATTTTTCAGATAGAGTTGCTACTATAGTAGTCTCTATCAGAACTAGGATAAATAAGTTCAAGCTTGATTAAGAAGAAGTGGTAGAAAAGGTGGGTGAATTTGAGGATAGAAGCTGAGTAAGGGAAGAATCCTTTATCTAGTCTTATCCTTCATGTATTTTATCTTTTTTTATTGGTGACTGATGGATACTCCTTCAATTTTACAGGTGGTTGTTTGATAAATATAAGGGCTGGTTGTTTTTGGTAATGGTTGATATCATTTACAAGGGTTTTTCTTTGTAAGGGGTGACCACCCCAGGCTGGATGCCTGGGGGGATGATGGTGGGCCAGGTGGCCTGATGATAAAACTTGGATAGGGCATAGAGGCCCTCCTTAAATAGAAAATTCCTGCCCCCACGGGTTCTCAAGGCTGCCCCTGAGGGTTCTCCCTTTTCTGGTGAGGAACAGTGAGATACAATCACATGAGACATTTTTGCTGGTTGGGAAAAGCTTTTACAGTTACATGAGGCATTTCTGCTGGTTGGAAAGAAATCTGGTACAGGGGTTTCATGCATGCACAGCCCTGCATAAACTTCTGTGAAGTGCAGCTACAATATATTCCTGTGCATTACTGGTGGTTGGTCTGGTGCTACTTGATTCTTCCTAAATGTCTTGCTGTGCATTCACTGGTGGTTTGTTTGGTGCTACTTGCTTCTACCTTAATGTATTTCTGTGCATTAATGTTGGTTTGTTTGGTGCTTCATGTTCTTGACTGCCTGCATATATTTCTGGGTAGTACTGGGGGTTGTTGTTACTGGTGGTTTGTTTGGTATCACATGCTTCTGGCTACATAAATTTCTTTGTGGTGCTGGGGGTTGTTGGTACTGGTAGTTTGTTTGGTTCTGGTTGAGACTGGACCCTCTTGCTCCTGCCTATACTGCTCCTGTATAATTCTGCACAGCTTTCTGTATGTATATTTGCTTGTTTGTTTGGTTCTGATTGAGAATGGTGTCACTTCCTACTGCCTGCACTGTTTCCTGTGTACTTCTGCACAGCCTTCTGTATTTATATTTGCTTGTTTGTTTGGTGAGGTGACAGGAGATGAAATAGCTGCACTTCCTCCTGTATCTGTATTGCTGTATTCTGCCTGAGGTGATAGGTTTTTATGGTCCTGGTGTTGAGGGTAAGCTGTTACTTGTATGTACTTGAGGGTTTCCAAGGTATGTCTTCATGCCTTCCACAGAGCTGTGACACCTGGTTGGGTATGAGTTTGCCACAGTTGGAGGTTTGTTGGGCTGTATCTTCTAATCCATGAGAGATAGGGGGGTACTTTGCTGAGTGACTATGGGTTATTTCTGACATAGAATCAATTTTGGAGGTTACTTTGAGGGTTTGAGCTGTTTTTACACTAGAATAGTGATTCTGATGGCTATAGGACAGGTTTGGACTACCACACCATATATTCCCTTTGACTGATTTAACTCTGTTTGATGTTTATCCCTTCTTGATATAGTTTTTTCATTACTTTTAGCCTCATTTGGACAACATCCCACCACCAGAAAAATATATAACTTCCCCAAAGCTGCCTAAAAAATCCCTCAAAAAAACCTTGCTTCAACCGCCCCCCCTCATTCCTGAAACAACCAGGTATGAAGAACTTGGAAAAGCACCCATATAGCATCACCTCATCCTCAGATTGCAACAATAGTGCTATTATTGGCTCTTCTAAAACAGGAATACCCCCTTTCCCAAAAAAACTGAAGAAACTCATCCCTCTGTTGACTGATATTGAAACCTCCACAAGCACCAAATTCAGTAAGGAATTAGTTTCAAGTGATGTTAACTTTTCCAAAATCTGGCTATGGTCTTATTTTTTCATTAAAGGAAACAACAACCAAGTCATGTGTATTTTACCCCTCCCCAATGGACACTCATGTGGATAAATACTAACTTGCAACAAGTACAAGAGCACAAAATCAATGGGCAAGCATCTTATGCAAATTCAAAAGATTTTCAATCCTCAAAAGGTCTCTGATAACCAATCCAAGAGTCATGGCTTTTTCAAAGGCACAAGTATTGATAAAACTGTGAGTTTTTCAATTCAATTCATTTTTTTCTTGTTTATTTAATTTGTTGATCTTTCTTTGGTTTTTTTCCCAGATGGAACTCAACCAAAAAGTGTTACAAAAAATGCTTGCCTACTTCACTGCCAATGCCAACCTACCTTTTTTGATTGTGGAGAAAGCTTCCTTTGTCAAGATAATCACTATAATCAACTCCCACGCACCACCAATGATACCAAAACGCAAGGCAATCTCCAATGAAGTACATGATCTATATGCAGCCCATGTCAAACATCTCAAGGATTTCTTTCTGGGTATATTGGTTTTTGCTTTTAATTTTGATTCTTTGAAATCACCCAACTGTATTGCATTTTTGGGAATTACTGCCCATGTTATTGACAAAAATTGGAAATTGACTGAGGTGGCTATTGGAATGCCAACAATATGTGGTAAGTCTTCCTGTTTTATCTATTATAATTTTTCATGTCTCAGAAAATATCTTCACATTTAATCTGATGTTTTATGCTTTTTTGTAGGATAAAAAACTTTTGCCAATCTTGCAGAAGTTTTCTGTTGCGCCCTGCAACATATGGGTCTCCTTGAAAAACTCTTGGTCATCACAGCCAAAAACACTTCAAACAATCTGACCATGGCCAAGCAAATTCCAAGATCACCAATATGAATTTTGACTACAACAATGACCTCTTAGGCTGCATGGAATATACAATCAACCTTGCTGCCAAAGATGGCCTCAAGGTTTTTGGATCCGGATACAACTTAGAACCAAATAGCAATCTGGAGATTGACACAAATCCACTATCCATCTCCAACCTTTTCAATCCACCAGATGGGGCAAGCATTAATCTTGGAAATTTCCTTCAAAGGATCCATGGCCTTTCCACCTGGGTTGGGTCCTCTCCTCAACATTGAAAAAACGTTCAAAAATGTATGAAGACCTGAAATATGGCCAATATTTTGATGCAATTGGCTAGTATGTTGATACTAGATGTCAGGACACATTGGAATTCAAACTAAATGATGTTGAAAAGAGCTCATGAGCTCAAGGATGTCTGAAATTGTTTTTTCAAGCAACCAGACACCATCAAATACAAGATCAAAAGTGTCAAATGGGAAAAATTTATACAGATGATCAACTTTCTTTAGCCACTCAACAATGCTAGCAAACTACTCTTCTCCAGCCAGTACCCCAATCTAAGCTATGAGCTACCAATTTTTATTTCACTGGTAGGTGATATGCTCAAATTAAAATATCAGTAAGACTCTTCCCAGCTTGTCCCAGTGGCAAAAAATATGATTGCAAAACTCAACAAGTATTTATGCCACTCTTTGGCAAAGGTAGCTCCATCATTTTCAATGATACTTGACACCTGAATCCAAATCTCTTGCTTTAAAAATCATCACAAAATGATCCTTGAGCATCTGAAAGTTAAAATCAATCTAACCAACATCCTTACCATATGTAGGACTGAAGCACTGAAGTTCCAATAGATCCAGAATTTGATCAACTCTCACAAACAATCCACAACCAATAAAAAAATCAAACTTCAAAGTAGGCTGGAGATTAAAGTCTTTAAACCTTCTCAGAGCCAAGTAGACATTGAGTCTGATGTTATCCAATACCTATCCAAGGTGGAAGAGCCTCAAGATGCTGATTTACTTCTTTTTTGGAGTTCCTGTGCATCAATGTAACCTAAACTTTCCAGGATGGCTTGGAAATTTCTAGCCATTCCTGCCACAATTGCCCCATCAGAATGGATTTTCTCTAAATAAAAGACTATTTTTGGGCCTCAATTGCTTCATTAAACTGTGATTTTATTGAGCAGCTCTGTTGTTTAAGAGATTGGTATCACAGTTTTGCAAATCTTTCAAGTTTATTTTGATTTCTTTTGTATTTATTTTTATTTCTTATATCATTTTTTATTGTTTTTTTGAGTTTATTGCAACTGATACAAATACAAATTTATTTATGGTAATGCAATGAAGCACAAAATTTGTGAGTTTTCTACAAATTGCGCAATAAGCTTGCCCTGGTGCTATTTTTCCAAATACCCAAAAATACCCAGTGTATCAGCTATATTGACCCAAATCCCAACCCAAGATTTACCCAAACCATACAAAATGCCCTTTTGCACACCCAATTCCCAACCCAATTGAGTTGGAAATTGGGTATTACCCAAAATTGAGTATTTGGGGTCCAGCACTAACCTGGCATCAAGTTTCCCCAGTCAACAAAGATACCATTGGCCTCTTCTTCTTCCTCTTTCCTCCAATCACCACCAGAGAAAATGCTTGGGTTGATGTGTTGTGCAAGTATGTACATACATACAGCTTCAAATTGCAGAATTTAAGCCATACTAATTAAGTTCTTGCCAGATTCATGCGCTCAAAGATAGCTTTCACCCAGCCGCAGATGGTGTCCCACAATGTCTTCTCTGTTTCTGAGCCCAGATATAAGGTTTATTTTTGATAAAAAGGAGGGGAGAGACAGAGAGAGGAGACAAAAACTATGATATTGGTAGGGCACCAATGAATCTAAATTGACCACTTACCAACTACTCAAGCATTTGAAGCACACAAGATCTTCTCCAAGCCTGCTCATGTGGCTTTTTTTATTTTTTTGTGGAATGCCCCTTTTCTTGTTTCATAAAAAAAATGATGTAAAAAAAAATATACATATACATTCAAACTTTTCTTAAGGTGTATATAATTGAAAACAAACTTGCCCCAACCCACAGAAAAATAAATCCACCAAATTGGTGCCAGCAAAAAGTTGGCTTTTCACCCATGGTCCTGCCAAAAGCAATAACACATATGTCGAAAATCAAAAACAACCAGACGCTTGGCTGGATACTTTATTTTACACCACCCTAACAACCCATGATTTTTAGTCAACATTCTTCCCATATCGTCTCCAATCTACACCATCTACTCACATATTGTGTTTGTAAAAAAGCTTGCACAGGACCGCTTTTTTTTCAAAAAAAAAAACTTTATGAAATTTCTGCCCAGGTCTTATTTCTGGTTTTTGCAAAAGATTTATTTTCCAATCTACCATCCCATTTTTGAAACAAACATTTCCAATTTTTTCTTTTCAAGGCTTTCCCCCCGCCCCCCCCACTCGGACCAACTTCCCCCATCCCGCTGAAAACTTTTTCATTCATTATCCAATTCAAAATCAAGCACCCCCAATCCACTCATCTCATTCTTTATTCTATCTGTTAATTCATCAATACCCTTCTCCTTTAATGAAGCCTCTCACAAAACAACTGATTTGATTTTTTTCATGCCTTTTCTGTATTTTTTGGTTTCTTTTCAAGGCCTTCCCCCCGCCCCCCCCCCAATTGGACCAACTGCCCCCATCCCTCTGCCAACTTTTTCATTGATTATTTAATTCAAAATCAAGCACCCCCAATCCACTCATCTCATCCTTTATTCTATCTGTTAATTGATCAATACCCTTCTCTTTGAATGAAGCCTCTCACAACACAACTGATTTGATTTTTTTTCATACCTTTTCTTTATTTTTTGGTGGGGGGAACTAACTGATTTTTTTCATTTTTTGGTGGGAGGGGGGAGACCAATGTATTGCAATGCCCAACCACAAATTGTGTTTCTAAAGTAATATACTACTCAATGGGAGATGCTTGAGACAATTTTTTGGGCTTGATTGAATAAAAGCCAAGAGCTGTGTTCTGATTGTATTTTCTTGAAAAATGAAATGAAGGAAGTATTCCAATTTTTTTTTTCCATTGTTTGTTTTCAATCAAAACAAAAAACTTATGTAACACTATTATTTGACAACAAAGATGAGACTAAAACTATAAAATGTTTACTGCTGCTTGAAAATCAAAAATGGCCCTTTTCCTCAAAAAACTCCTTTACAAGAATGAAAATTCCAGATCCCTATGAAATGGGTTTGTAAAACCTCAAGCATCTTAAAAGATCCATACCCTTTCAGTTTAAGGAGCAAGGCACAACTTTTATTCAAACTTGGATGCTTGAGCCCCTGATCATGACAACAGATTGGACTTTTGTTTTATCTACCCCAGTCATTTCTCTTCTATCTAAATTGGTGGCCTCACTGTTTTTTAATATGGAAATCTCTACTTTTGATTTATAAAAAATTAGAATTCCAGACACTTGATATTTTTCAAAAATTAACATTCATTTACCACTGATTGGTATTATAGCAATCATGATAAAACAAAATTTGAGAGTACCAATTAACCAAAAACATTGGAATAAAAAATTAAAGAACATATTAATGACAACCATCATGCAGATGCTGTTGTGGTATAAAGATGAAATTGAAAATTTAAGATTTTGATAAAAATTAGAAGTCTTGCATTGGAATACATTGGTTGCTCCCCCTCTCCAAAAAATAAAGAAAAGGGATGAAAAAAAATAAAATCAGTGGTGTTGCAAGAGGTTTCTTTAAAGGAGAAGGGAATTGATGACTTACCACATAAAATGAAGGATGAGATGAGTTGATTGGGGTTGCTTGATTTTTAATTGGATAATCAATGAAAGATTTTGCATCAGGATGGGGGAAGTTGGTCCAATTGGGTGGGGGGAGGGGAGAGGGAGAAAAAAAAGTTGTATTTGGTTGTTTCAAAAATGGGAAGGTAGATTGGATCATAAATCTGGTGCAAAAACCAGAAATAAAACCTGGGCAGAAATGGCATTAAGTTTTTTTTGAAAAAAAGTGATCCTTTCCAAGCTTCTTTAAAAACAAAATACATACCTCTTGTGCATAATTTTTACTTTCTTAGCATCTATCTCCACCATCCTATACTATTGAAACCATCATATCCATCACCATCACCTAAGTATTGATATCCCCACCATATATACCTTTTCTTCATTTGTTTAATATGCCTATCCTTCAACTCAATAACACCTCAAGTCCCCCATATCACACACTGGCTGCCTTCTATAACCCATGGTTTGCAGTTGGCACAATATTATGCTCTGAAATATGAAAATAATGGGTTATTATAGGTCCCCCTCCAATCCTATAAGCCATCCTAACCCTTAAAGGAACCAGTCCATGGAATGGTATTGGCTAGGTCAATTTCTGATGCATATACTAATATGAACCCTCCCCCCAAAAGGTTTGGATGCCTGGTATATTTCAGCTCTCTGATACCAGGAACCTTGAAGCCCTTTAGCTACAGAGAGTGATGCAGTGAAAGAATAATAATATCCTTAAAAGCAAACATGGCTAAGACTCCAAGAGGGTAAATTTGATTGGATTAGGTAAAAGGTTTATATGTTTTGCTTGAATGGTTTTAAATATAATGAATGAATAGTTTTTAAAAGAGGAACCACAATTTATACACACTGGGGGTAATTAAAACCTCTCTCTAGGAGATCAACTTTGGATCTTATACCCTGGAAGTTGGTAACCCTTTTACTTAACAAGAAGGAAGTATTACCCACTAAAATGGAAGAATGGCTGGGAAAAACAGCACAATAGCCAAGGAAGGAGGGGAATAACTTCCTTCTTTGAGAAATCACTCACAGAATGACTGCTGTGGTTCACAGTTGAAGGGTTTCAGATCCAAGATGGGGTGCTTGGTGATTTATACTCAATGAGAACAATAATAATGATGATAAATTAAAAATAATACTATAGGAATGAGGCCATAAATAAATTTATTATATTATTTACAAGCACATAATGACACAGAAAGAATGTTCTAAATGATCACTGATTAATTATTCTGGAAAAAAAGCCATAAGAGTGCTGTATAAGTACCTTTTTGGGGAAAAAAGGAGCTTTCTCAGGGCATGTAGAGATGGTAGGGACCATGTGCTAAGGCTACAAAGCCATCCAGGGATGGTTTATCACGTCCTATTGGTGCTGTAAACTAGCTGATACTGGATCTTTAGGGTCTGTGCATGATTTAGCTGTAGGATCAGTCTTTGTGTCAATTTGGCAATTCTACATGTAAATTAATTTTTTACTATGTTTTATTGACTAAACTGATCAGCAATGGATGTTTATTTATTTTTTTCATGTTACAATCATTCTTGGGATTTTTAAGAATTTTTATGTGGACTAATTGATATTTTTTGTGATCCATAAAGATCTGAATCAGTCAATAACATCATGATCTTTATTATTTGTTTTTAAATTAATTAGCTTTAAAATTTGATTTCCTTCACTTTTATTAGAAAATTAACATTTTTAGATAATCCACTATGCATATTCCATAGATTTAAATATGCAATTATTATCTTAGATGATTTTAGCTGTTACTTGCAGTACCTGGTTGATGTTCCTGGTCCTTGAGGTTTTGACATGCGCAGATCTGACAGCTGTGTGCCATAATTGGATCAATGTGGGTGGGAAAGTGTTCTGAAGCATGCGGGATATTGATGTGTACTTTTCATGCAGGTCTATGACCAATCTATGCATACGGGAAGGTAGTTGCAGGCTTTGCCTGGGGGGTTCCTTGAGAAATTAATGCATGCAGGCCTGTTCTGACGCATTCAGGCTGGTGTGTAGGGATACAGGACTGGATGCATGAATGTTGAAAAAACACAAATGCATGTGTAAATCCTAAAATATACAAAAAACTTAATTCTGACTGAATTTTAGGGTGAAATTGATGCTTGAGAACAAACATGAAGTACTAAAATGGCCAAAAATTCATAATAGTGGTGCCATGACTTTTGGGTGAATTTTATTAGAATATTGTAAAATAATAAGGAATGAGAATTCAAGGTTGGGGTCAGTGAGTGACCCTACCTAATTTGAGGTGGAAAATTAAAATCTGTAATAAAATTTATGGATTACCTAATCATACTTTGTTTTTATAAATAAGTTTTTTTTCATTATTTTTATTTATTTGTTTCTTTATTGTTGGTACTTTGAAAGGTTTCTTTGTACATAGTAGCAAGATGAAAGTGTAAAGGATTGAATGGAGGGGAAAGTCCTGCATCCTTGGCCTGGGATCATGGATTTGGAAGGGGCTACAATTGTGGAGAACAAAACCGGGTCCTGTATTTTTTTTCAAATGAGGTTAATGTTGGTATTATCCCACCCTTGAAAAAGCAATATTTTTATGACACTATTCTAGCATCTGTTGAGCACACATTGGGGGAGACAAGCCTTTTGGCTTTTGAAAGTTTGAACTTTCCCCAGTGATAGGATGCAAGAGGTTTGTCCTTGAAATTTGGAATATGCCAACACCAAAGGAGTAAGTTCAAAGTGTCAAAACTCAATACCAAACCAAGGAAATCAATGGTGGGAAAAAAAGGAGGGAATTTTTTAAAAAGAGTATATTTTTCTATAAATTTAGAGCTCATTTTTTAACAACAGAAGATTTATATATAAATATAGAGCTGATTAAGAAATTAATAAAGAAGATGAATAATCTCTGGAAGAATATTCAAGCATGAATTCAGTATTTATAGAAGCAAATTCACATGAAAAGAAAGGTTGATTGAAAAGTTCCAGGATATATTTATGCCTCCAAAACCAATCAAATTACACCTGTTTTGATTCAAAACTCACATAAATTTGCCCCCATAAAAAAATGAAAAAAAATAAAAATAAAGAAAAATAAATGAATGGTATCAATTCATTCAAGATTTAAAAAAAGAAAGAAGCAGAAAAAAATGGATTTATGGCTTTGAGGATTTTTTTCCCAAACCAAAAGAAGGAATGAAATATGAAAAAAAATTGGGGAGAAAAAGAAATAAATGAAGAAAAAAATTGTGAAAAGTATAATATGGCTGTCATCATAAACAGATCATCTTGACAAGCAAAATGATTCTTTTTATTTTTTATTTTTTTTGATTATTGATTTTCTGTGGTTTTCAAATATTTTAGAGCTTGGGGTTTGATCCCAGTCCCATTTTCAGCTTGCTAATCACTATTTGAGGGCCAGAAGGAAACAGTAACACCAGAATAAAATAATCAATAATTTAAAACCAAAAAAAACCCACCATAAATCTTTTAGAAGTTTTTTTCTCAAGCTTTAATTGTTGAAATACATATGCACTTACGCGTGTGCTACGTATAAGTGTAATCCAAATGGGATGCACCTATGGGCCTCTCCGGCCCATTGGACACTCACACGGACCATACGGGCCTGTGTGGATGTCACTGATTTGGGGAAACTGGCCTCAAAACGCGTGAAACAGGCCTATTGGTACACGGGCTCTAACAGGCATGTTGAGGAATATGAGAAAATACAGCAAGATGGGCTTGTATGGGCATAATTGGGCCCAAGTTTTATTTTGGAAATACTTGGCCAGACGGGCTGGCCCGCCAAAGTATGTTTTACTTAGTTTTTGGGCTTGGGGCGGCCCATTGGGGTCGCCACCCTTTTCAAAGCCTGGTTGGGGCTGCCGCCTGTGCCGCAGCCCACTTGGGGCCACTTTTTTTGCCTACAGCCCGCGCGGGGCCGTTGTAGGGGGCAGCGTGGCTGCCGCACGGGGTGGCCACCGGTTGTTGGAGTTGCGGGGCTGGGGCCAAGGGCCCCCGCTCCTCCTCCTCCCCTTGCTACCCATTGCAAGGGGGAGGGGGAAGGCTGGCTGGGTTGAACCCGCCAGCAACCAGTCATGGTGGGGGGGACTTGATTAACCCCCCACCGAAGGGTGGGGCTAGGCCTGTTGCATCAAGGCAACTGGCGGTGGGGGGGAATTGACCCCCCCTCCACCAACAAAGGGGCGCTCTCCCCCCCCTTTACCAAGGGGAAGGAGCAACGGGCTGGAGGGGATCTGACCACCCCCCAGCCCACCTACCGTAGCAACGCCCTGGGGGTATCAACCCCCAGGGCCCCTGGTAGGGGGATTCGACCGCCCCCTCCAGGGATCTGTGAGAAAGAGGGGGGGGGGACAGCATGTCTGCTGGTCACCCCCCCCCAAGTGTGTCTGAGACCGGAAACAGGTGTTTCCTGGGTCCCTCCTGGCCATTTGTATGGCCAGGGGCTGGTTGCATGAGGTACCCAGCCAGCATGTGAGGTAACAGGCCGGTTGTAATAGACAACTGGCCAGGGTTTTGAATAGCTAAGGGGATGGTTCAGCCCCATTGAGGTGGAAAAACGGGAAATAACCAGAATAGGCTGGTTGTAAGGGTACACGGACTGATGCCTTGTGGGCTGATGTAGCCCAAACAAAGTAAAAAGGCCTGTAGAGCCTGTAGAGATCTTTTGGGCCGGAAAATTTGCCTTTTGGGTTGTTGTATCATGGGCTAACAAGAGGCCAATCTTTTGTACTTAAGGAGCTCTTCTCCCTGCTTTTTTCTATGCTCCATTCATCATCCAATTGAATTCATCATTGATATCATCCAACTAATTCCCCCATTGTGAGAGACCATCAAGAAATTATTGACACAAGGGGTCCAGCATTTCTTTTTCTTTAAATACTTCTCATTTGCCTAAGCTAATTGCTGGCAATAATTATAGCCCATTATCAGTACCAACACCATTATTCCTTCCAAGCCATCTAGACCCTTGTACCTTACTCTGGAGAACCTCAAAGACCTCAAGTTTTCCACAAAGATGTCATATATCCCTGATGTTAGTTCCACCAAGATATTTCTGAACAGTCAGAATTATAATGCTTGGGCTGTCCTTATGGATAGCAAGCTGGGCAACATCTGTTGGTGGGAGATAATGGATGCAGATTACACTTTTATCAGTTCAGAAGTGGAGAAAAAGTCTTATCATCTCATCCTTAGGCATCTTGATGAGAATCATGTGACATGGGTTGCCAATACTCTTAGGGAAGATGAGAGAAGGAGGGGCAGCATCCTTTGGAAGTTGCTTAAGTCCAAGTATGCTGGTGATTCTGTTCACCAGAAGGGTATAGCTTTCAATAAACTGTTCAAGTTACAATATTCAAATTGTAAACAGTTTGTTGCAGAGGCTAGGTCTAGCATAGCCAAGTTTAAGTCATCAGGACTTAACATGGATCCTGAGTGTTTGTCACTCTTAATACTTCAGAAGCTACCAAAGGAGCTTGATTATTTAGTCAGAATTATTTCTCAATTGGATCCTCTTCCTGGGGAGGAGGATGTGCTGAAAAGGATAGAAAAGGATGATCTTCAGTTCAAGATGAAGGGGGGTTCTGGAACAGCCCTTATTGGAAAGACAGGAAAATCTTGCAAGAAGGCAAAAAAGGATTTGTCCAAGGTCTTATGATATAATTGTCAGAATAAGGGGCATTATGCTAAGGATTTCAAGGAGGCCAAGAAGAGGAAGAAATCTTAAGAGAATGACAAGGAGGTCAATCTCACAACTGAAAACATTGCAATGGTGGCGTTTGATGGTCCAATGGAAATGGTTGTTGGGGAAGAAGGTCCCAAAAAGAAGGCCAAAATTTATGAGGATCAAGAATTTGAATTGATTGATTACAAAGTGAGTAATCTAAAACTCAAAGATGAGAACTTATCAGTAACTGATAAAGCTTCTTTCCTATTTGGAGGATTGAAGGAGGATGTTCTTGTTTTGATTGACTCCGGCTGTACAGACCACATGTTATTTGAACCAAATTTATTTTCAAATCTTAGTGACTATGATGGAGTTGTAAACATTGGTCAGAAAGGCAGAAAAATTCAGATTAAAGGAATTGGAAAAGTTATTCTTGCAAATCACTTGGGTTTGAAAATTTCTTTGGAAAAAGTGTTCTATGTACCAGAGTTGCCTTATAACCTTGTGTCCCTTGGATTTTTGTGGAAAAAAGGTTTCCAGATTCTTTATCTTAAAGAAGATAGGATGTTATTGATATGAATGGGAGAACTTTTCTTAGCGGACAGGTTCAGCACAAGCTTTTGTGTGCAAGCTTGTTAAAAATCTCAGCTTTGAGCACCGTTGCTCACAATAGAAGTGGCCATAAGGTAAAGGACAGAACCTGTGAAAGTTGTACCTTGGGAGCTAAGACTAGAAATGTTTTCTCAAAGAATAGAGATTGCACTGATGTTCCTAGAGAGAAATTTTCCATTGATTTTGCAGGGCCATTCACACTGGAGTCCCTTGTTGGGGAAAGATACTTTTAAATTTAGTTGATACTGCAACTAATAATGTTTGGGTTAAACCAATTTGATCTAAGGATCAGACCACAGAGGAGGTTTCTGTAATCTTCAAATTCTGGAAACAGGATGGTCTAATGAAGGAGATCAAGAGGGTTATCACCAATGGAGGTGGTGAATTTGTGAGTAAAGAGTTTGAGAGGTTATTGAAAGATTATATTATCATTCATATAGTCACTACTGCAAGTAATCCACAAAATAATGGAATAGTTGGGAGAATGAATAGGACTTTACTGGACAAGGTCAGAACTGTTATTTCTAAATCTGGTCTACCAAAGTTCTTATGGGCTATATTGATGTGTACAGTCTGTCTGTTGCATAACATTGTAAGTGTTAATCGGAAGAGTCCTAATTATCAGTCTTGGAAGTTGTACCCCAAAACGTCACACCTAAGAACAATTGGTTGCTTGGTGTATTATAGTGTCCACCATAATGAGATGGTTGGAAAATTAGACCCTAGAGCCAGAAAAGGGGAACTTGTATGCTATGATTTAATAAGTAAATTGTATAAGATCTATTTTCCGGAAACAAGAAAGGTTATCCATAGTAGGGATGTCAAATTTGATGAAAGTACCTTTCCACTCAAAAAGAGTGAAGATGTTGTTGTGAATAAGTCACAGCAAGAAATAGAATTAGCACCTATTTCACCAGCAAAGGCTGAGGAACATGTGGTTCCAGAAGATGCAGAGATGGTAGACGTGCCACCAGAGGGTTCAGTGCCCGCTTCAGGGGAGTCCATTAATTTGGAACCTGATGAGCCTCCACCTCCAGTTAGAAGGAGTGGTAGGGTTAAGGTACCAGTTGATAGGTATGGGCAATGGAAGTCCCATTATGCTGCCGCAGGATATGAGGAATATAAATTTGAGGAATAGTGTATTCTCAATGAAGTCCTGGAGTTGAGTTCAGAAATGGGTAACAGGGTTAACCCAAATAGCTTTGGCCAACCTATGAATTTTGATGAGAGAGCCAACTGGAAGAGTGCTATTTTTGAGGAATTTGATTCTCTACAAAATAATAGTGTCTTTGAAGTGGTTAAGCGGGATTCTGTTCCAAAAGGAAATACCATTGTGGGGTCTAGATTGGTGTTAAACAAGAAGTTTGATACAAATGGAGTTTTTAAAAGATTCAAAGCTAGATGCGTTGCACAGGGCTTCAAGCAGAGAGAGGGTATTGATTACCAAGAAAATTTCTCACCAACTGGAAGGCTTTCCACCTTCAGGTACATCATGCTCAGGCAGTGGAGTTGGGAGAAGAAATCAGACAAGCTGATTTTGTAACAGCATACTTGAATGCAAAACTTGGAGAGGAGAAGACTGTTTATATGTCAATCCCTGATAGTTTTTGTGAATGGTTAGTAGAGACTAAACCAGAAACCATGAAGAAAATCTTTGTTAGCAGTTTTCTTTCAGCAGATAAAGGGGAATATGTCCCCAAGCTGTGTAGATCCCTTTATGGATTGAACCAAGCAGATACGTCGTGGTATAATACCATGAGTGAGAAACTGATATAGATTGGTTTCAAGATGTCTGAGGACAACCCTTTTATTTTTGTAAGAAAGGATGCAATTTTGTTTGTATGGGTTGATGACATTATCATTATTGGAAATTTTAAAGAGAGAGTCATGGAGATGCTCAAGAAAGAATTTGAGATAAAAGATCTTGGCTTGGCGCAACAGGTGTTAGGAATGAAAGTCAGTAAGAGAAAGAATGGTATTAAGTTAGAACAGAGCCATTAAAAGGCAGCTCTTCTTAAGCAATATGGCTTAGAGGATGCAAAGGAGTTTGGTACTCCCATGCAGTCAAACATTTGTTTAGAGAAGTCTCCAGATGAGGAGTATCTGAATTTTGTTCAATCTGGGAACAACTACAGGTCAGCTGTTGGATTGCTTAATTATTTGGGGAAGTGTACAAGGCCCAATATTGCCTTTGCAATTGGTGTCTTTTTGGAACAGTTAGAGAAGCCAAGCATGAGGAATTGGTCAGAGTTTCAGAGAGTTATGAGGTATCTTAAAGGAAAGCACAGTCTGGGACTGTTGTTTACAAAGTCAGAAAACTTTGATTTGGTTGGTTTTTCCAATGCAAGTTGGGCAGATGGTAACACTAGGGAATCAACAAGTGGTTTTGTATTCTTCTTAGGTAAGATTCTGGTGTCATGGATTTTCAAGAAGATATTGGCAATAAGTCTTTCATCAACAGAGGCTGAGTATAAAGCTTACTTAGCAGCTTCACAGGAAGAAAAATGGTTTAGAAAAGCCTTGGAGGATACACATAAGCCACAAGGGTTTGCTTTGTTGTATTCTGATAACCAGAGCGACATTGCGTTGGCACAAAACCAAGTGTTCCATTCAAGAACAAAACATATCAATGTTCAAAAGAACTATATTTGCAATGCAGTTAACTGCAAGGAGATTGTGTTGAGGTACATGCCCACTGGAGCAATGATTACAGATATCTTGACTAAGGCTTTAGATAGGAACAAGCATCAAGGCTTTGTGACTAACATCAAGATTTCACCCCTTTTGGTAAGGGGTGTATTAAAATACGTATGCACTTACACGTGTGCTACGTATAAGTGTAATCAAAATGGAATGCACATATGGGCCTCTCCAGCCCATTGGACACTCACACCGATCGCACGTGCCTGTGTGGATGTCACTGATTTGTGGAAACTGGCCTGAAAACGTGTGAAACAGGCCTATTGGTACATGGGCCCTAACAGGCCTGTTGAGGTATATGGGCAAATACAGCCAGATGGGCTTTTATGGGCATAATTGTGCCCAAGGTTTATTTTGGACATACTTGGCCAGAAGGGCTGGCCTGCCAAAGTAAGTTTTACATAGTTTTTGGGCTTGGGGCGGCCCATTGGGGCCGCCCCCCATGTTTCAGCCCGGTTGGGGCTGCCACCTGTGCCGCGGCCTGCTTGGGGCCATTGTTTTTGCCTACAGCCCGCACGGGGCCGTCGTAGGGGGCAGTGCTGTGGTGACCAAATCTGGACACCCTGGGCCAGATGCGGGAAATTCAAAATTTTTTTCTACGATTCTTTTATTTAGGTGTCATTTATCCAAAAAAAAAAAAAAATCAGAATTTCTTTTTCAGTATCACGCCTCCAATTTCCTCATCCTTCCAAACATCCTTCTGTCCCAGTGTTCTACAACAGGCCTCTATTGGTCTCATCACCTAGGCATTGTTTTCAATCCCCTCTCTCATTGTTCCCTCCTTCCTTTTGGCCAAACGCGCGGGCTGAGACCTGCTTGGCCCAAACTTCCTCCTCATCCATCCATCAACCTCAGTCCTCATCATTGCTCATTCCATGGGTGGCATTGTCTCCTGCAAATCTCTCATGTCCCCTAACTACCTTAATTGTAGTTTCAGCCACCATCATCCTTCACTCCAATGATCAAATTTCAACTTCAGCCATCCATCAATCATCTTCCAAATCATCCAACAAGACTCCAACACAACAGCCTGTCTCACTCCCAAAAGACTAACTTCCTCCATTGTAAAAAGGCCTGTCTCAGTTGTAGGGCTAGAAAGGCCAAGTGCAATTCCATCAAACCAATCTGCTCATCCTGTCAACAATTACCATCCAACCAACAGTCTCAGTGTAGGTACAATTGTCCACCAAAGTGGTTACAATCTGTCCTATCCTACCATCATCATCAATCCGTCCATTGTCATTGATCAGTCAATTGTCATCAAATCATCCATCCTTGTCACTCAACTATCATCCCCTTCCCAATCACTGCCATTGATCCCCCTTGACCTCCAACGTTTTCACCAAGCCGTTGATCATCAACCTTCCCATCCATCAATCCATTGCTCATTATCATCTGGGACTCTCCCACCCCCTTCCATCCTTGGGTGGGGGTGGAAAGCGTTTTCTTGTCTGCGGACATCTGCGGGTGGTCTGGTCCATTTCCTTTCCCACCCCTTCTTCCTTTGGGTGAGGGGTGGGTGATTCTGGTATTGTTGCGCGCATCCGCCAAGGGACGGACGCAGGAGAGGTGAAGGGATGAGAAAGGATCCCACCCCGGTCAGGGAGGCCCAATTTCCACCGGCCTGAGTGATCAAATTTTTCTGATCACCTGAAAATTAAAAAAAAAAAAATCCGCTCTATTTGTAGCATCCTTTGTACATAGTCTAACAGGGCCTCCTGCCCATATAAGGAGGGGCTCTCCCCTGCCTTTTGGAGGGGTATCAGCACCACATCATCATAGAATCCTAGCACATCAGATCCTATCCTACCAGGGGAGTAACATCATAAGTATCCTCTTGAAATACATTATCTGTGGGGTCTCATTCCCCTTTATCTGAGACAAAAATTTGGGTATATCTATGATTGCCCCTTGATCCTTGAGCCTCCATACTCAAAAACCTGATCCTTGATCCTTATCACCAACCAATAGCTTTGCTGGTTGAAGAAAAATTTGACTGATTGAATTCTTGAGTGTGTTACACCACTCCTGATCCATTTATCCAACCATACTGGTCCTGATCATCCTTTGATTATCTTTCTGGAACCAGTCACATTTGACTGAAGTGGTTTTATTAAGCTTAAAACCTGTAGTTTTAAACCTCCCTTCATCTCTTTTGAAGTTGCATTCCGCCATGCTACTCTTGAGTCCCTTGAGAAGTGTTGGGTTATCCTTGTTTGAATGAGTTATTGTTTTGCTTCTAGAGCTTCTTCAAACAATTAGCTTTGTCTTGTACGGCCACCCACAGTTATCTGGTACCCTTCAAGCGCTTTATTGCGGAGAGTTGGGCAGGTTCATTGAGAACCCGGAGGTTGTTTGGGATTGAGTTGATCTTTCCTAAGCTTCTGCTGAAAACCAGAGCTATTAGCTTGTGGGCATTGTCACTCACAATTGCCTTGTCTTGTTGAACTCTGAACAAACCTTGACTTCTTCTATTGAAGTTTTCCCCGGCATCATCTTGCCTCAGATAGTGTTGTTTCCCAGCTACCAACCAATATAATCTTTATCCTCTTACACTTGGTCCCTTGTTTACCAGGTTCTGGACTTTGATCCTGGTTACATTTAAATATTTTTGTAACACTCAGGAGGGCAGCCTAAACAGCACCTTTCCCCTCCACAGAACTGCCACGGCCTAGCACCTTTTGGAGTCTTACAGCGCGGCTGTTGGTTGTTAGAGCCGCGGGGCTGGGGCCAACGGCCCCGGCTCCTGGCCGCTACCCTTGTCACAGCCTGGTTGGGGCTGCCGCCTGTGCCGCAGCCCGCTTGGGGCCGCTGTTTTTGCCTACAGCCCGCGCAGGGCCGTTGTAGGGGGCAGCGCAGATGCCGCATGGGGTGGCCGCTGGTTGTTGGAGCTGCGGGGCTGGGGCCAATGGGGATCCTGGCCGCCGCCCTTGTCACAGCCTGTTTGGGGCTGCCGCCTGTGCCGCAGCCCCCTTGGGGCTGCTTTTTTTGCCTACAGCCCGCGCGGGGCCGTCATAGGGGGCAGCACAGCTACCGGACGGGGTGGCCGCCGGTTGTTGGAGCTGCGGGGCTGGGGCCAACAGCCCCTGCTCCTCCTCCTCCCCTTGCTACCCATTGCAAGGGGGAGGGGGAAGGCTGGCTGAGTTTAACCAGCCAGAAACCAGTTGCAAGGCGCAACCGGTCATGGTGGGGGGGGGGGACTTGATCAACCGCCCACCAAAAGGTGTGGCTAGGCCAGTTGCATCAAGGCAAGCGGCAGTGGGGGGGAATTGACCACCCCCCCACCAACAAAGGGGCGCTCTTCCCCCCCCTTTACCAAGGGGGAGAAGCAACGGGCTGGAGGGGACCTGACCACCCCCCAGCCCTCCTACCATAGCAAAGCCATGGAGGTATCCACCCCAGGGCCCCTGGTAGGGAGATTTGACTGCCCCCTCCAGGGATCTGTGAGAATGAGGGGGGGGGGACAGCATGTTGGCTGGTCACACCCCCCCCAAGTGTGTCTGAGACCGGAAACAGGTGTTTCCTGGGTCCCTCCTGGCCATTTGTATGGCCAGGGGCTGGTTGCATGAGGCAACCAGCCAGAATGTGAGGTAACAGGCCGGTTGTAATAGACAACAGGCCAGGGTTTTGAAAAGCTAAGGGGATGGTTCAGCCCCATTGAGGTGGAAACAACAGAAATAACTGGAATAGGATGGTTGTAAGGGTACAGGGACTGATGCCATGTGGGCTGATGTATCCCAAACCAAGTAACAAGGCCTGTAGAGCATGTGGAGATCTTTTGGGGCGGAAAATTTGCCTTTTGGGTTGTTGTATCATGGGCTAACAAGAGACCAATCTTTTGTAATTAAGGAGCTCTACTCCCTTCTGTTTTCTATGATACATTCATCATCCAATTGAATTCATCAACAATATCATCCAACGTATTCCCCCATTGTGAGAGCCAATCAAGCAATTATTGACACAAGGTGTCCAGCATTTCTTTTGCTTTAAATACTGCTAATTTTCCTAAGCTAATTTCTGGCCATAATTATAAAATTAATGTGCCCAAAACTTGATTGAAACTCAAATTTAATTACCATTCACATAAATAAATATTCTGATTTGCTGGTGTGATTGCCCAATGATTTAAATTTTTTCTAATTCATTATTAATAATAATTCCTATTCATAAATTAATTTTAAGAGTTTCTTTTACCGAGAATATTTATACCCAATATTTTCCATCTGGAATCCATCATGTGCTCTTAATATCTCCTACAAGGTTTGACTTGTCTGGGTTCCTGAAAACTTGTGAATATTCATCCTTATAGGCATTTCTACTTCATAAGGTGTTTTTCTCCCATAATCTGGAAATTAATTTTTTCCTCCATGAGCATTTGCTCATCCATTTTCCCTTTCTATTTTTGACTAGCTGCTGCAGGTTTTTGCATTAAACAATTTCTTCCCTCTCATAGATTTTTCTCTCAAGTCTGGCATGTTTCATCCCTTTTTCTATCTCTTTCCATCTATTTAAGCTGTTTCTTTATCATGAACTAGCCATTGATATCTGACCTTATTGTAATTTTTGTATCCTTCCCTCTCAAAATTCAAAAAATCAACAAATAATCCAAAAAGTATTTTAGATTCCCCAAAATTATTTTTCAGGATTGGGATTTTCAGTTTTCTTTTTGTAAAGGCACCAACTGACCCCATCCCTCAAATTCCTGCTCCCTGATGGAATTTCCAGAAGTGCAGTTTAACTTTGTTCAAGATTCACAAACTCTTGATTAAGGTGTGTACATACCATGTGTATTTAGTGAGAAAAAAAATTAGCTCTGGAATGAATTGTGGTGTATATTTTCAGATTTATTGATTAAATAGGTTTGTGAAAATCATTCTTGTGCACCACTACACAAGTCTGACAGAAATATAAAATTTTGGCCCCAGATCTCACAGGCGACACAAAAAAATTCATTCCATACATTACAAACCTCTCCCATATCCCACATGCAGCCAGACAGACAGATTTTCCTGTAGCTTCTGAAATACCTGTGTGAGGGGATTTAAACACCAAATATGTGATGAGAAGGTACAAAAAGTACCAGCTAAATATGAATTTAGAAATTCCAAGGTATTCAATCTACATGAAAGTCTATCAGGAGCTCCAAAAAGGCAAATTGAATCATTTTTTCAAAAAAAAAAAGATAAAATTATGCATGACAACTGTAAAGTTATTCAACCTAACCAACCACCGCATCAGCTATCAGCCTCTTTTTTGGGCAAAAACCAGGATCCCAATCTTGTTTCATTGTGTTCTAGATCTCACTTACCTAACCATCCGCCGCATCAGCTATCAGCCTCTTGTTTGGGCCAAAAAACAGATCCCAATCTAGGTAACAAGAGAGGAGGATTCTGAGCCGGGCAGGTGACTAGGTATATAACTATGTACAAAGGTATGTGACATCTGAGAATCATGTGAAATTCTATGGGTTATGCCTTGTGACATAATTGTGCCTTACCGTGTAACTCAACATCCCCTCCCACAATTATTTCCCCGGACTTTCCCTATACCCATAGCCCCGGCCACATACTTGTTTGGTCCCTGGGCTTTTTTCATCATGTTGGAAAGCTGTGAGCTTTATCTGGTCCATTCAATGCCAATGTGTTCCCATCTGACAAAATCATTGAAAAAATAGAAGGCCCTGCTGAGTTAGCGCATTTGCTTGGGTGATGTGTTATTTGTGGCAACCAAAATTTCAGCCTTTTTCTCACAGTAGATCTTGGATGGTAGGTCAAAATTGATATCTGATAGGGTCAGCCTGAGATGCACAAGGAATTGAGAGGCCTGGGATAAGGCAACGTATTCTGCAGCGCAGGTCAACAGTGCCACAACTGTTTGTCTCTTGGCACCACAGGCTACTGTGTTTCGTTTATGTCTGATTACCTATCCACTAGTAGACCATTCATGTTTCCCTCCAAAATTTGCATCCACCCACATGGTCAGGCCAGCCAACTCACCTCATATGTCAGCTTGCTACTATGAACAGAGCAAACTGTCAATAGCAACACAAAACTATGAGAGAATAAGAATATCTAAATTAACAGCATAAGGAGTGGGAAATCTATAAATATTTTTACAGAAATGGATTTCTCAAGCAAAATTAGGTAGGGTCACTCACTGACCCCACCCTTGAATTCCAAGTCCTTACATTTTTAAATAATTAAAAAGAAAAGTACTAAAAATTACGACACCAGTATGGAACTTTTTGGCCATTGTAATATTTCACACGTATTGTCACGTATAGGGTTTAAACCTAAAATTCACTCAGAATTGAGGTGTTGTGTATATTTTAGGAGTTACCCACGGAAATGTGTTATGTCACAATTCCCGCGTGCAGCCCCCCATCATTAAATATCCCTACGTACTCGTAGTAGCAGATACCCGCGTACTAGAGACCTGCGCGCAGCTGATTCTGCCACGCAAACAGCCAATCCTACCCTGCGCGCATGTGTACTAACTGATCCCCACGTCTGGATCCGGTGGGACTAATCTGACAACCAGGTACTGCTCAGAAGAGCTACAACCTAGTTAGAGTTTCCTAGTATAGGTAACAAACTGACATATGCATTACTAATGATCTAAAAAGATCAAAAATTAAATAAAATTGATGAAAATTAAGTTTAAAACATTTTTTAATAATAAATCAAAGATCAAGGATTACCATGTAAGTCACTGACCCTGATCTTTGAAGACCACAAAACACTACAAGGAGTTTTCATAAAAATTATTAAAAATTATCTACATGATCAGCAGATGAGGGACAATTAGGAAACATCCACATCTCCCCGCTCTGAAGCAATATCAATAGTAAAAATGAAGGATGAGTACAGAATGATCAAATTTACGCCATAACAGATTCACAGATCCTGTGGCTAAAATAGTACAGAAATCCAACAGATCTAAGGAAAGCTGATTGAAAGCAACAAGTGGAAGCGCTAAGCTTGCCCTGACTGGCTTGCTAGCCTCAGCACACGAGCAGAACCCTCTCTACGTGCCCTGAGAAGATCAAAATCACCCCAAAAAGGTATTTATACAGACCTCTTTTGATCCAATCAGTTAATCAATTACCAGGAATTATTTATTATCAATCAGACACCGTGTCATTGTTGAACAAGTGCTTATATGAAGATAAGCAAGTGATTTATGACTTAGTCTATAGTAGTATTATTTACCCTTATCAACCAATCAACCATTGAAGTTTAGTCGGGCAATCTACCCCATCTGCTCTGAAACCCTTCCAATTACTCCAGGATTCTCCTGGTAAAGTGCTCAGAGTGAGTTTTACCCTTCTTGTCTTGGCCATTTGACTTGTTAAGCCCGGCTATTAGTGGAATAAGTCCTTTCTAAGGTACCCATCTTTATTCCAAGGTTCTCAAACTGCCTAACAAGGCCCCTTGAAGAGACGTTGCTAGTCTGTAAAGATCCCCAGCAGTATAATACTGTGGCCCCTATTTTATACTATAATGAAAACCATTTATTACAAAACCAATTAAACCTTTCAACTGCTCTTATTATATCATTTATTTGAGCTCCTAAGTGTTTATTATTGGAATAATAATTATTATTATCATTCCAGAATTTTTATCACTCTCTGTAGCTAAAGGACTGTAAGGTTCCTGGTATCAGAGAGCTGACAACTGGGGGTCTGTCCGGGAAATATCTGTCAGCTTGCTACTATGTACAGAGCAAAACTGTCAAATAGTAACACAAAACTATGAAAAATGAGAAAATCACAATTAACAAAGTAAGGAATACGAAATACATAAATATCATTACAGGAATGGATTCCTCATCCAAAATTAGGTAGGGTCACTTACTGACCCTGCCCTTGAATTCCAAGTCCTTATATTTTAAAAATAATTAAAAAGAAATATACTAAAAATTATGACACCAGTATGGCATTTTCTGGCCATTTTAATATTTCACACGTATTGTCAAGTATAGGCTTTACACCTAAATTTCACTCAGAATTGAGGTGTTTTGTATATTTCAGGAGTTACACGCGGAAATGTGTTATGTCACAATTCCCGCGTGCAGCCCCGCCTCATTACATATCCCTACGTGCTAGTAGCAGCAGATACCCGCGTACTAGAGACCTGCGCGCAGCTGATTCTGCCACGCAAACAGCGGATCCTACCCCGCGCGCATCTGTACTAACTGATTCCGGCTTCTGGATCAGTCTTGACTAATCTGACAACCAGGTACCGCTCAGAAGAGCTACAACCTAGTTAGGGTTGCCTAGTATATGTAACAAACAGAAATATGCATTATTAATCATCTAAAAAGATCAAAAATTAAATAAAATTAATGAAAATTAAGTTTAAAACATTTTTTCATAATAAATCAAAGATTAAGGATTATGACGTAAATCACTGGTCCTGATCTTTGAAGACCATGAAACACCACAAGGAGTGTTCATAAAAAGTTTCTAAAATTATCTACATGATTAGAAGATGATGGACAATAAGTAAACATCCACATCTGCACGCTTTAAAGAAATATCAACAGTACAAAAGAAGGATGAGTACAGAATTATGAAATTTATCTCATAACAGATTAACAGATCCTGTGGCTAAAATAATACAGAAATCCAGCAGATCTAAAGACAGCTGATTGAAAGAACCAAGTGGATGTGCTAATCTTGCCCTGACTGGCTTGCCAGCCTCAGCCCACGAGCAGAACCCTCTCTGCGTGCCCTGAGAAGACCAAAATCACCCCAAAAAGGTATTTATAAAGACCGCTTTGGATCCATTATTCCATCATAAGTTACCAGGAATTATTTATTACTAATCAGACACCGTGTCATTGTTGATCAAATGCCTATATGAAGATAAGCAAGTTATTTATGACTTAGTCGGTAGTAGCATTATTTACTCTTATTAACCAATCAACCATTGAAGTTTAGTCAAGAAATTTACCCCATCTGCTCTGAAACCCTTCCAATTATTCCAGGATTTTTGTGTTAAAGTGCTCAGAGTGAGTGTTACCCTTCCTGTTTTGGCCATTTGTGCTGTTAAGCCCGGCCATTAGTGGAATAATTCCTTTCTAAGGCACCCTTCTTTATTCCAAGGTTCTTAAAATGCCTAAGGAGGCCCCTTGAAGAGAGGTTGCTAGTCTGTAAAGATCCCCAGTAGTATAATACTGTGGCCCCTCTTTTATATTATATTGAAAACCATTTACTAACAAAACAATTAAACCTTGCAACTACTCTTATAAAATCATTTATTTGATCTTCTCACTGTTTATTATTGGAATAATAATTATTATTATCATTGCAGCATTTTTATCACTCTCTGTAGCTAAAAGAATGCAAGGTTCCTGTTATCAGAGAGCTGAAAATATCCTTAAATAATTAATTTTTAATTATTTATTCCTTGGACCAGTCTATTTATTTTTTTAAAATAAGTTAACATACTTATAACATATATTCTTGATCATTTGTTTCTCTAGTGGATCTTAAGACCAACAGAGAATTGATCAGTTATTATTTGAACCTTCTTAAAAAGAAAAAAGAAGAAAAACTCCATAACTTTGTCCCTTTTATTATAACTCCTGAGCAACAACAGGAGAAATTGCTTTATTATAACAGCAGGTTATAAAGGACAAATAACTTGCGCTTGAAATAATTATAAATTTTAATTCTTTATTAAGAAAACATAAGGAGTGGAAGATTCATCAAAGGAAGCTTTATATCTATAAACTAAATAAACCTGAAGATAAAGAAAAATCCAAAAATAATAAAAGTGATTATTTTTCTAAAAATATCATTTTAAAACATAAAAATACAAAAAAATATTAAATTTATATTTTTTGTTTTTATCCATCTCAGTGGATTTTGTTTTTGGTAATCTCATTGACCAGGACCTCCTAGAGGACCTCCCAGACAGTGTACCATTGGACTTACCCTTGGATTTATCCCAGGATCTGATTGGAACTAACTCAGACCCCGTTGGAATACCCCCAAGGATAGTTGTGATCCCAACAAAGTGTTGTTACCCTTGAATTTAACTTTAAGTAAGTTAAAATACATATAAAAAAATTATTAAAAATATAAAACACACAAAATATATAATTTTTATATTTTTAAAGTCTTTTTCAAAAGTTTTGAGAAAAGACTTATTCATTTTTTTTGGTGCTATGTATCAAAATAGGCGCAACACCCGTGCAACAGGTAGAGCCCCATTGTATAGATCTCTGCCCGGAGGAACCCGTGCGCGCAATGAGGGGACTCAAACCCGTGAGGAACAGCATCATGCGGGACAACAACGCCAATGACTGCGGCGGCCAACTTGACCAACAAACCGTTGGAGAACCACCCGTTGCCCACCAGCTTATCCCAGGAGGGTATAGGTCCCCCTACGCCACGCTAGCTGGACTCAACCAAGGAGAAAAGAGTCAAAGGGTTAGTGAAAGAGCACGTGAGCTATTGGGAACAATTCAAGTTGGCTCAGACCCAGGAGGATCAACCAGGTATGAGAAAAGCTATTTCTCCGGCAAAGAAATCTCAGATTTCTCTGCAAAGGTTGATCCCAAAGAAAGAAGTAGAAGGCTAGGTGCAGAACTGGAATCCTTGGGATCAGTTAGCTTCCTTAAAGGAAAGGACCCCAAAAAGAAGAGGTCCTCAGCCCATCAGAAGTTAAGGAACCCAAAGGATTGGGACAGCATAATATCCCTAGCCCAGAAGTGGAAAAAGGTGTACCACAATTAGATTTAGAAGCTCTTAATAGCTTTTCTGTAAATGTGTCTCACAATTTTACTATTATTAGCATATGCTTTTACAAAGTTTATCAACAATTGGAAGAATTGAGTTCAAGTATTTTCAGAGTGATTGACAGTCAGTCACAGATGATGAGAATGGATGAGTTGGAAATACAACAAATCAAGGATAGTATAAAAGCTAGTAAGTTGGAACTGATGAAACATATTGATGATAACCAATCAATTCTTCTGGAAGATTTTCTTGCAACCATAGACCAGCTTAAGGAAGAAGTTGAGAAAACTAGTCCTACTCCTTCAGCTCATCTGATTAAAAAAATTGACTTATTAAGCAATAAACTTGATTTGGAGTTAGGTATGATTAAGAATGATCTCAGAGATCTTAAGATCAATTACACTAACTCTCCAGTCATTGACCTAGAAGAAACTAGGTCTTCCAGGTTCACCAGTACTCCTAGTGTTCCTCCCAGAACCAGGATAACTAGGAATGAGACCTTCAGACCCAGTACCACTCCTGAAATGGAGCAGGCTTTGAAGTTACTCGCTCCCATTACTGAATGGCCTAAATTCTCTGGAGAAGGAGAATACAACCATGTCAGTTTCATTAAATTTATTGACTATACTCTTTCTTGTTATGAGCTCCCTGATGCAATAGCTGTGGTAAGATTGCCCAGACTATTCAAAGGAGTAGCTCTTGATTGGTTTATCAATAAAAGGGAAGAAGTTGGATCTTTATCCTGGAGTTCTTGGAAAGAATTGATCAAAGCACAATTTGGTACTAGGATTTGGAAAAGAAAGATGATGAAAAATTTTGAAACCTCCCAGTTTGATCCATCCAAGGACAAACCTCATAAGTGGTGCTTAGACCAGAAAAGGAGGTTAGACTGGTTCTACCCTGATGCCGATGAAGAAGAAGTCAATGAAAGACTCCTCAACTGATTTCTGGGACAAATCAACCACAGTGTAAGGTGCAGGATGCCTATGGATTCAGATCTTTCCACCTTAATAGGTTTATTGGAAGAGCCTATTCATATGAATGGTCTTGATAAAAGGGTCAATAGACTCCCCAGGGAACAAAATACTAGGAACAGAGAAGAATAAACTGCCAAAACTAAAGAATCCCCTGCTACTAATCCATTCTCTGGAGAAGGAGAATACAATCATGTCAGTTTCATTAAATTTATTGACTATACTCTTTCTTCTTATGAGCTCCCTGATGCAATAGCTGTGGTAAGATTTTCCAGATTATTTGAAGGAGTAGCTCTTGATTGGTTTATCAATAAAAGAGAAGAAGTTGGATCTTTATCCTGGAATTCTTGGAAAGAATTTATCAAAGTGCAGTTTTGTACCAGGATTTGGAAAAGAAAGATAATGAAAAATTTTGAAACTTCCCAGTTTGATCCATCAAAGGACAAACCTCACAAGTGGTGCTTAGACAAGAAAAGGAGGTTATACTGTTTTTATCCTGATGATGATAAAGAAGAAGTCAATGGAAGACTCCTCAACTTATTTCCCGGACAAATCAACCACAGTGTAATTTGAAGAATGCCTATGGATTCAGATCTTTCCACCTTAATAGGTGTATTAGAAGAGACTATTGATATGAATGGTCTTGATAAAAGCGTCAATAAACCTCCCAGGGAACAAAATACTAGTAAAAGGGAAGAATATACTTCCAAAACTAAAGAATCCCCTGCTACTAATCCATTTACCTTGGAAGTCAAGAAGACTCCAGAATAAAAGGAAAAAGTATGTTGGAACTGTAACCAAACAGGACACATAAAACCTGATTGTCCTCTACCTAGGAAAAGGATTAATCCTATTGAAGGAGAAGAGTATGACAATACTGACCCTCACCTTGATGATACTGATGGATCACTCTCTGATTGTGAGCTAATGATCACTAACCCCATCAATGTTATTGAAGAAAGTATTGAGTCTTCTCTGGACATAAATTACATCAATGAGGATTCTAACTTACCTCAAAAATGGAATCCCAACAAGAAGATTCAGCACATCTCTGAGGCTAAGGCTTTGACTCTAAAACCTTCTTCCGTTAAAAGTTACACTTCAGGCAAAACATTCTATCCTACTGGTTCAATCCAAGGTTCCCCTTTTAAGTTACTTCTAGACAGTGGAGCCTTTTGCTCTTGTGTTGGTTCAACTTATCTGGGGAAACAATACCCAAACTGGAAATTTAACTTACTAAAAGTACCTCAGGCTAAGTTCAGCAGTTGTAATTCTTCTCTCAATGCTGTTGGAGTATGGTCTTCTGGTATCATACTACCTCACTCTAAAGGATCACTCAAACTGAACATTGAATTTTTAGTGCTCCAAAACAGAGTATGTGATTATTTTATCCTTGGAAATGATTCTTTTTGCTTATATGGTATGAATGTATTCCAAAGCAAGGGTAGATACTTCACTAGAGGTGGAGACTGGAATAGGAAGTTCCAAATATTCCATGTCAATGCTCAAACTTCTGATTCAACTTAGGAAAAACACTAAGAGAGTTTCAATCAGGAATACCTCTCTCAAGCTGCTTTTAATTCCCTTCTCAATGAAGAACAGAAACGGGATATCCTACAAGTATGCTTTGAAAATCAGAATGCTTTCTGTACCAAGGATCACCCCATTGGTAACATCAAAGGACATGATATGATCCTAGCTCTAACCATTAAGCCTACTTACCCACCTAACCTCAGGAGACCTGCTTACCCTTCTAGTCCAAAATCTAGAGCTGCTCTGGGAACCCATATTCAAGATTTGGTTGACTTACAAGTCTTAAGAAAAGTAGGAAAAAATGAACAAGTGGATATCACTACCCCAGTAATTATAGCTTAGCACAATGATAAGTCACGAATGATTGGAGATTTCAGAATTTTAAACAACTACAACCAAGCTGATTATTATCCAATTCCAAGGATTTACCATGCTCTGAATAACCTGTCCAAGGCTAAGTAAATCACTACCATGGACATGCTGAGAGGTTTTCACCAAATACCTATCAGCCCTGATAGCCGGAAATTCATGAGAATTATCTGTCATTTGAGAATTTATGAGTATCTTAGGATTCCTTTTGGGTTTGAAAATGCTCCTTCTCATTTTCAAAGGAGCATGGACATATTCCTAGGATTATTCATCAGACAGGGATGGATGATGGTATACATTGATGATGTTATACTTTGCTCTGATCATTTGGATACTCACATGGAGAAATTAAGGCTAGTCCTCAAAACCATCTATGCCATAGGATTGAAAGTATCAATGAAAAAGTGTAAATTTGGCTACAGAGAACTCAAAGCCTTAGGACACATTGTCCCTGGACTAACCTTAGCTGCTGACCAAAAAAAGATAGCAGCAGTAATGAATAGGCCTATGCCTCAGCTTCTGCAGCTACTATAGGAAGTATTTAACAAAGTTTTCTCTTATAACCAAATGTCTGTATGAGATCTGAAACAACACCCCCGTATTTGAAATGACTCATGACAGAGTCAAGAACTATGAGGAACTCAAAATGGCAATGACTTCAGCTCCAGTACTGATCCAGCCAGATTACTCTAAACCTTTCAAGCTCTACATAGATGCCAGAATGGAAGGGCTAGGAGCTGCTTTACACCAGGAAGTCAAAGAAAATGATAAACCAGTGGAAAAACCTATACTCTTCATATCCAGACAAATTAAAGATACTGAGAAAAGGTTTGGTGCAAGCCAAATGGAATGTCTGGCCTTAGTATGTGCTCTAGAGAAACTTCATTATTACTTGGAAGGCACCAACTTCATTTTTATTACTGACTGCAACGCTGTCAGGACATTGATGAACATGAAGACCCCTAGTAGGCACATGTTGAGATGGCAGATAGCTATACAACATTACAGAGGACAGATGACCATGGTTCATCAAGCTGGGACTAAACACCAGAATGCTGATAGTTTGAGCAAAAATTCTTTACCCAATGACCCAAGTAACCCTGCTTATGATCCAGAGGATAATGATACCTTCCCTATCCTTAGCATTACCAGGTTGAACATTGAAGCTCCTATAATGGGAATCCACATTTGGGAATTGAATGAATCATTGTTCAACTCAATCAAAGAATCTTACAGTCTTGGCATGAAAACTCTGATCACCATTATGGAAAGTAATTCTCCACCATCTGAATTGATCAATAGCCCACCTGAACCTCTTTCAAAACCATATAAAGCCAGAAGGTTCACCATATGGGATGTTCTAGTATACTATAGGCATCAACATTCAAGGGTTATAGTCTTAACTCAGGCTGACCATATCAAACATGTTCTAGCTGTGTGTCATGATAACTGCTCATCTGGTCATTTATCTGCTGATATAACCTTAGATAAGGTTAAACAAACTTCTTGGTGGATTAATTGGAGAGAATCCACTATCCAGTATGTTACTAGTTGTGAAACTTGTCAGAAGTCCAACAGGACCACTGGGAAAAGGTTTGGTCTACTGCAAAAGATTGCTGAACCCAAGAAAAGATGGGAGATCATCAACATGGACTTTGGAACTGGACTACCACCAGGAGGAGCCTATTCCTATAACTCTGTCTTAGTAATTGTGGATAGGTTCTCCAAGAAAGGAAAGTTTCTACATAATCACAAGGAAGACACTGCTATGGAAGTTTCACTATTATTTTGGAACAGACTCATTGCTGATGTTGGAGCACCCAAGATTATTATCATTGACAGAGATCCTAAATTCACCTCTGAGTTCTGGAGAAATCTTCATGATATTCTTGGAACCACCTTAGCCTTCTCAACAGCTTATCACCCTCAGACGGATGGCTTAGCTGAAAGAATGATTCAGACCCTGGAAGAAATGCTCAGGAGATTCTGTGGCTTTGGACTAGAATACAAGAATTCTGACATTTATTGCCACAATTGGGTTAGCCTTTTACCTGCGCTGGAGATGGGCTACAACAGTAGCAAGCACTCTACTACTAAAAAAGCACCCTAAATACTGGAAAGAGGATGGATTCCTAGATTACCCAAGGATAACCTTAACCACCAGCTAACAAATATTCACCCTACATCACTTGATTTCAAAAATATGATAGATGTAGGTAACAAACATGCTGTTAAGTGTTTCCAGGATGCTGTGGAGTATAACCATCAAAGGTGGGATAAAAACCATAAGGAACCTGATTTCAAGATTGGTGATCAAGTCTTGATATCTACCATCAACGTTACCCACTTAGCTGGAAACAGAAAGATTAGACCAGATTTTGTTGGACCTTTCACCATAAATAAACTTCATGGTAAAAATGCTGTGGAAGTAATCCTCAGTGATGAGCTTTCTAGAAAACATCCAGTCTTCCCAGTAAGTCTCATCAAACACTACCAACCAAAGAATGGAGAACATACTCCTTCACTTGCAATACCTGTTACAGAAGAACCTGAAAAAGACAAAGGGAAAATTAGCAAGATTCTCAAAGATAAGAAAGATAGGATCAAAGGGAAAGTCATCAGACTCTACCTAGTTAGATAAAAGGGAGAATCAGCTGATAAAGATGAATGGTTGCCTGAACATAATATCCTTGACAGACCTATAAACCTAAGGAACTACAGAGCCAGCAGGAGGCATTAACCCAATTTTTTTTTTCAGGTATAGACATATCTTGGAGTGGGGGAATGTCAGCTTGCTACTAGGTACAGAGAAAACTGTCAATAGCAACACAAAACTATGAGAAAATAAGAATATCTCAATTAACAACATAAGGAGTGACAAATCCATAAATATTCTTACAGTAATGGATTCCTCACCCAAAATTAGGTAGGGTCACTCACTGACCCCACCCTTGGATTCCAAGTCCTTACATTTTTAAATAATTAAAATGAAAAGTACTAAAAACTACAACACCAGTATGGCACTTTTTGGCCATTTTAATATTTCACACGTGTTGCCACATATAGGGTTTACACATCAAATTCACTCAGAAATGAGGTGTTGTGTATATTTTAGGAGTTACACGCGGGAATTTGTTATGTCACAATTCCTGCATGCAGCCCCGCATCATTACATATCCCTATGACTTGTAGTAGCAGCTTCCTGCATACTAGAGACCCATGCACAGCTGATTTTGCAACTAACGCAGCGGATCCTACCCCGCGCGCATCTGCACTAACTGATCCCCGCGTGTGGATCCGCCGTGACTAATCTGACAACCAGGTACCGCTCAGAAGAGCTACAACCTAGTTAGAGTTGCCTAGTATATGTAACAAACTGACATATGCATTACTAATGATCTACAAATATTAAAACTTAAATAAAATTAATGAAAATTAAGTTTAAAAATTTTTTTAATAATAAATCAAAGATCAAGGATTACCACATAAATCACTGACCCTGATCTTTGAAGACCACAAAACACTACACGGAGTGTTCATAAAAATTATTAAGAATTATCTACATGATGAGAAGATGATGGAAAATCAGGAAACATCCACATTTGCCCCCTTCAAAGCAATATCAATATTACAAATGAAGGATGAGTAAAGAATGATCAAATTTACGCCATAAAAGATTAACAGATCCTGTGGCTAAAATAGTACAGAAATCCAACAGATCTAAGGACAGCTGATTGACAGCACCAATTGGAGGTGCCAATTTTGCCCTGACTGGCTTTCAAGCCTCAGCCCACAAGCAGAACCCTCTCTACGTTGTGGTGCTCCAAAACCTAACCTATAGCCATCAGACTCACTTCTATAGTATAAATACAGCACTAATCCTCAAAATAACATCAAAAAGGGATTCTACACCTAAAATAACCCCCAGTCACTCAGCCAAAGTACCCCTCTATCTCTCATGGATTAGAAGATACTGCCCAATGAGGTGTTACAGCTCAGTGAAATACATATGGACATACCCTGGATGCCTTCAAGTACATACCACATAAAGTAAACCCATACACCACTCAAACTCCTCACCAGTATATACATAATTAATATATGCAAGGCACTGCATGAAGAACCAAACAAATCACCTGTATACACAGCAATATATGCAAGACACTGCATGCAGAGGCTGTACAGCATCATACAGGACATAATACAGAAGCAATATATGCAGGCACATGCAGTACAGAAGCTATATATGCAGGACACTGCCTGCAGAACCAAACAAACAACCCATAACCACAAGTCAGCCACCAGGTGGCAGCCCCCCCTGATGTCTATAAATAGAGGGCCTCTCTCCCCCATCCAGGTCCCATCAGTTCCCCCCATCCTCCCCTCCAGGGATCACCATGCCTCCTAGGCACCCTTAACCCATACTTTTACCATCCTCAACCATTATCCAATAACCCATACTGTAACCATAACCAATCCCATATCCCATACCAAAAAACATCACCATCATCATCATCAACATCAATCATCACCATCAACCATCAACCCCCACCATTACCCTTGGCCATCCACCATCATCAACACATACTTTTGACCGTGACCCAACCCAATGACCCATACTATTGACCATCCACCACCACCATTATTTACTCAATACCCCATACCTTTGAACATCACCACCATGTACCCATAACCTGAACATCATCATCATTATCATCAGTCATCATCATCACCTACCATCATCATCATCAATCATCATCATCATCAGTCATCATCATCACCATCCATCATCATCAGTCATCATCATCACCTACCATCATCATAATCAGTCATCATCATCATCAACTGCCATCATCATCATCAGTCATCATCATCATCACCTACCATCACCATCATCAGTCATCATCATCACCTACCTCATCCATCATCATCATCTACTTCATCAATCATCATCATCATCAAAAATCATCATCCGTTATCAACTATAGGCTCAACCATTTCAACCCTTATTCAAATCATCACCTGTATCATCAAAGGAGTATCAATCAGTAACCAATAAAACCATTAAAAAAAATATATATATATAAAGGATAAGACTAGATAAAGGATTCTTCCCTTACTCAGCTTCATTCCTCCAAGTCACTATCTGTTCCACCATTTCTTCCTTATCAAGCTTGAAAACATTGATCCTAGGTCTGATAGAGACTACTATAGTAGCAACTCTATCTGAAAATCAGCCACCAAATCTCTTTTCTTTTATTGTTGTGAGACTACTATAGTACTCAGAGGGGCAGGCAATTCAAAACCACCCTTAGTATTCCTCTATCTTATTTGTAGTTGTAATACTAAATTCCCCCTCAAGTGACTGCCAGCAAGCTATTTGCTAAACTTTACCCAATCCCAAAGGAGTCTCCACAACGTGCCCTGAGAAGATCAAAATCACACCAAAAAGGTATTTATACAGACCTCTTTGGATCCAATCAGTTAATCAGTTACAAGGAATTATTTATTATCAATCAGACACTGTGTCATTGTTGATCAATTGCTTATATGAAGATAAGCAAGTGATTTATGAATTAGTCTGTAGTAGTATTATTTACTCTTATTAACCAATCAACCATTGAAGTTTAGTCAAGAAATTTACCCCATCTGCTCTGAAAACCTTCCAATTATTCCAGGATTCTTGTGGTAAAGTGCTCAGAGTGAGTGTTACCCTTCCTGTCTTGGACATTTGAGCTGTTAAGGCCAGCCATTAGTGGAATAAGTCCTTTCTAAGGCACCCATCTTTATTCCAAGGTTCTTAAACTGCCTAAGGAGGCCCCTTGAAGAGAGGTTAGTAGTCTCTAATGATCCCCAGTAGTATAATACTGTGGCCCCTCTTTTATATTATATTGAAAACGATTTATTACCAAACCAATTAAACCTTGCAAATTCTCTTATTATATCATTTATTTGAGCTTCTAAGTGTTTATTATTGGAATAATAATTATTATTATAATTCCAGCATTTTTATCACTCTCTGTAGCTAAAGGACTGCAAGGTTCCTGGTATCAGAGAGCTGAAATCATAGGTATTGGAGGCAATGGTTGGATGATCCTTCCAGATATCCTATCAGGTGACCAAGATCCTCCCAATGTGCTGACAAAGGACAGGAGTTGAATCTAGCCAGAAGGATCATGGCTTAGGTGATTTCCGGTCTGGTGCTTCAGGAAAGATACATCAGCAACCCAAGGATTGACTGATATTCAGTTGTTGCTACGCCCTCTCCCTGGTGTATTTCTATTGAGGTCCTGGACATTGGTGCCTGCTTGCAGAAGGTTGGCCTTGGGTATTCCTTCACAATTTACCCAGCAAAAAGATCTTGATCCAGTGTCATTTTGTCCCCAATTTGGGGTACCCCAATCCCTACAATTTTGTCTACCGTAGACTTCCATTTTAACTTCAGCTCTCTTTCTACCCCTTTTTTTAACTAGTTTAGCATTACTTCCAAAGAAACCATTACTATTCCATTCGCAACATGCAGCCAGAAAATCAAAAACTCATCCTGGTCCTGAAAAATTTACAAGTTGTCCTCAAGTTTGCTATGCGCTGAGACCAACCGGTTCAACAACCACTTTGAAGTGTTTCCACCAACACCTTGCAGCTTGCCTTGTGCCAAAAATGGACTTTCTTAGTCTCATGACAAATCCCCTCCATTCCAGAAGTACCAGAGTTGGCAGCTGAACAAAGAGTTCCTCATTGATGGACCTGTACAGGTAAGCTGCACTAACGTCAAATCTTGCCAAAGGGAACCAGAAATTATGAGCTATTGCCAAGAGAAGGCGTAGGGTGTTCAGGGAGGCTGTTGGAGTGTAAGTCTCATACACATCCATTCCCATGCTCTGACTACATCCTTTTGCCACGTATCTTGATTTCTGTTGAACTCAATCTCCATCTGCATTCATATTATGTTCCAGAACAAATTTCTCTCCAAGGATTTTCATCCCTTTCAGCAGCGGCACTGGTTCCAAGACGTCCAAATTTTCAAACTTCTGGATCTCCACTTTGCCTGACTAAAGCCATTCAGCCACCCACTCTCCTTTCAAAGCCTCTGGCATAGATCACGGGATTGCCCCCTCAATTGTCTTTGGAAGTGGATCAATGGCCAATTGTTCAGCTTTGGCTATCCCATTGATGTCCTCCCCGTCCAAATGCAGCTGACTTATGATATCCACAGTTGGGCTTGTCAATGGTTGCACTGGCAACGCTTGGAAGAAAGGGAAAATGGAAGATGTTGAGTGAATAAATTGGTGTTCCTTTTCAGACCAGAAAAGCCATCTGCCTCCTCCTGGCGGGAATACTAACAGCAGACAGCATTGGCCCCGCTCCTCCAGCTTCCCTCCCCATTTGGAAGGTGCATGAACAATGGCCTCTGCTCCAAATGGGTAGGGAATTGCAGGTTTTGTGAAAGTCCCAGATAGCAGCTCCAATGGTGATTTGCCGCCGTTCCTGGAGTTGGGTATTCTGTTAATGATGTAGGTTTCTGCTTGATAAGAGAAGGACCAAAATTTGGGGTCCATCCCTCTCTAATTAAGCATGGTCCTTGCCATTTCCCTCAGAGTCCTGTTTACCTGATCTGACTCACTGTTCTGTTCTGGATGGTAGGGCAGTATTGACGCCATTTGGATTCCTAGTTGCTCCACTTTCCTTTTCTGTCAGCCTGCTACTTATCACAGAGCAACCTGACAAAGCAACAACAATAGTAGCAAAAATAAAAAAGAACAAAAAATAAATAAATAAAATTATTATAAAATAAAGGAGTAGAAAATCCATAAATATTATTGCAGAAATGGATTTCCCACCCAAAATAAGGTAGGGTCACTCACTGACCCCACCCTTGAATTCTTACTCCTTATATTTTTTAATTAATTTAATAGAAAATGGTAAATGACCATGGCACCAGTATGGCACCTTTTGGCCATTTTAATATTTCACATGATATGTCATGTATAGGTTTCACAACTAAATTTCAGTCAAAATCCAGGTGTTGTGTGTAGTTTAGGAGTTACACGGGGAATTGTGTTTTGTCACAATTCCCGCACGCAGCCCCGCGTCCCTACAGCGCTGGTCCCCCGCGTACGCAAACTCCCGCACGCAGCCCCGCGTCCCTACAGCGCTGGACTCCTGCGTACGCCAACTCCCGCACGCAGCCCCGCGTCCCTACAGCGCTGGACTCCCGCGTACTCCAACTCCCGCACGCAGCCCCGCGTCCCTACAGCGCTGAACTCCCGCGCAACTGAACTCCCGTGCAGGTAATCCCGTGACCTAGTCACGCGCGCAGCGGATCAGTCCCCCGCGCGCATCTGAGCAGCGGATCAGTCCCCGCGCGCATCCAAATGGACTGATCCCCGCGCCTCCTGCCGTGATCAGTCCGACAGCCAGGTACCGCTCAGAGGAGCTACAACATAGTAGGATCTACACTACATATGGAAAGCTACCACACAAGCATAGATTGTAGTTTAAAAACCTTAAAAAGTCAATTAAAATTAGTTATTAACTAATTTTTATTATTTTTTATTAATTAAATAAAGATCCAGACTCACCACGTCATGAGCTGATCAGAACCTTCAAAGACCACGAAAATACACAAGGAGTGGTCGTAAAAATTATTAAAAATTACATACAGGATCAGCAGAGGATGGAAAATCAATAAACATCCACGTCTGCTCACTTTGGACCAGTACTTACAGTACAAATTGAGGATCAGTGCAGGATCAGCAAAATGACTAATCTATTGATTAACAGATCCTGCAGCTAAAAAGGAGCTGTTCCTTGAAAGATCTAAGGCCAGCAGGCTAACAGAACCTTAAAGACGTGCCAACTTGCCCTGAGTGCCCCCCTAGCCTCAGCCCATGGCTAATACCCCTTCTAGAGGCCCTCAAGCACCCAAAAAGGAATATTTAAACAGGCTCCTTTTGCCCTTCTGTTCCGAATAAATCAGTTATCAGAAATATTATTATTATCAATCAGACATTGTTTCATTACTAGTCAAGTGCTTATCAAGAAGAAAGCAAGTGATTTATGATCTAGTCTGAAGTATTATTATTATTATTATTTTCTAAATAACTACCAACAACCAGAAGTTTGAACCAGCCACCAACCCCATCTGTTCTGAAGCTTCTTACCTGAATATTTGCAGGATTTCTGTGGATTACTTCCCAAGTAAGTTGTTCCCTTCCTTTTCTGGGTTTGTGTGCTGTTTTTCCCGCCCAAATTAGTGGATAAGGCCTTAGAAGGCACCAATCTTCATCCCAAGGCTATAAACTGCCTAAGGAGGCCCCTTGAGGAGAGGTTGCCAATTCTGTAAAGACCCCCAGTAGTATATTACTGTGGCCCCTCTTTTTTTATTATATTTGAAATATTTATAACCAAACCAATTAAACCTTGCACTTGCTCTTACCATACTATTATTGGAGCTGTAAAGTGTTTATTCTTTGGAATATTTTTGCTCCAAATTCTTTTATCACTCTCTGTAGCTAAAGGACTGCAAGTTTCCTGGTATCAGAGAGCTGACATTTTCAGTGGTCCAGTATATTCTGCCTCATTGTTGCTCTGGATAAACTTTGGTTATTTTTCTTGCTTCAACTTCAGCTTTTCCAGAAATCCCAGGATCTTGCCAGGCACTTCCAAAAACATCTTAAATATTGCCACATAGGTATAAATTGATGAATGATCCCAGAAAGTTAGGACAAAGTGGGCTCCTATGAGATAAGCCTCAAAGGGACTAGCTATGTTTTTAAAAAACAGATCCATAGGATCATTCCTTGCAATTCCCAACTAAACTAAAGGAGCTTTCTTGTTAAGGCTCTTGGAGATAGCACAGCATTTGCAGAAAAATGACTGCCATGGGCCGCTAATCTCCTCTGGGTAGTGCCTCTTCAGGAAACTCCTCACAACTGCTTCAGAGGTGTGCCCAAGTCAAAAATGCCATTTATAGGGGTCAAACAAGAATTAGGACAAAATCTTCATTGCAAGACCCAGGTCTTTATATGTAGGTACAACCCAAAAAAAATTCTTGAATGGTGTTTTGTATTTATTTCCCATAAGATCTATCAGGGTGGCATTGAGGCCCCTGTAAGTCAATCCCCATCCCTCCGCTAGCAGCTGCCAGGTGGAAAGGATGATGCCACTGACCTCTGGGCTTAAGTACACCCCATCAATCGTCATCCTCCCCGTCTTTGTTGGTATTACAAGCCTGCCAATGGTCATAGAATCCATGTGGTGCTCATTAGCCGCTAGTAGGAATTTTTTTGGGCTCTGGAGTGTATATGTGGGATGAACATATCTTGAGGGCCCACTCACGTGCGCACTGGCCCCAGAGTCCATTAGGATCTCTCCTTGTTGAGATTTGAGATTTAATTTACAGGAACTAAGAACCAGCAAGGCTAAACAATGTAGGACAGGTAAGGACATGAGAAGACACAAGATTGACAAAGAGAAAGAGATCCTACAGGTCTGATCAATCACAAGAGTTGAGTTAAGTAGCATGAATGAGGACATGTCTTTGAGATAAGTAGGATGAGTCGGGCAAAAGCTGGTGTTTGAGGAACTGAGGGTCAGTTGACCCGGATGACCATTTGAGGAGTTTGAGATCTTACCAGGCAGAGATTGGAAGCAGTGCAGTCTTGACGTGGAGAGATGTAGCGATTGTTGATAGCGGAAAGGAGGAATTTGGATAAAGAATAAAAGAAATAAATAAAAAATGAAAATAGAAATAATATGAAAATAGAAATAAGAAATAAGAAAATGGAGATTGGTTTGATTTTATCTTGAAGAGGAGATGAGTTTGGTCTGATCTTGATGAGCTTTGACGTCGTCTTGTATTGAGGTGTTGTGATTTGTTAGTTAGAGTATGTGGAGGAGAGTTTGTTCAGTGCCGGAAAGATGAGGAAGAGGGGAGGCGCGGAGCTTTGAGTGGGTGCGCTGTAGAGCAATTGGTGAGTTTTTGCGGAGGTGCTTCATATCTTAACACCCCTTGTGGCTGGTAAGAGGAGAAGTTGAATGGCGGTCATTGTTGATTCCGCAGAAAATCTTTACGTGAAGAGATTTGAGTATTTGGACTGAGGTTGCCTTGGTTAAGGAATTGGCCATCATTTTGTCTGAAGGAATGAGCCGTAGTTTTTATTTCTTGAGCAAAAGGTCTTCTCTCAAGCCTTTAGTTTTGATATCTATATTTTGAGATTTTGAATGAGACCCAAACTTCTTTATTTTATCTTTGAACCCCTTATTGTCTACATAGATTGTTGGTTTGACTGAGGTGGTGGAGTAGATCTTGCCAACTAGATGACAAATACACTTCAATTCCAAGTAACAGTCCAGCATAGCATTCAGTTCAGACTCAGTGGACAAATAGGTGATGTTTTGTTGTCTTGACAAGTTCCAAATGACAGGACTTCCGTAGTGAAAAATTATATAACCAGTTTGAGACTTGCAAAACACAGGGTTGTCAGCCCAAGTTGCGTTGCTGAAGCCAAAGATAATCTCTTGATTGGGATTGTATTGGAGGACCAGCTTGAGGTTTCTAGTTGCCTTGAGATACTTCCAAACCTTCCGGACCTCTCTCCAGTGCGTGAGACCTGGCTTGGTATTAAACCTTGCTAAGCTTGATACGGCAAAGGAGACGTCCGGTTGAGTGTATTGAGAGATGTGATTCAGGAGGTCCATTGCGGAATGGTAATTAATGTTGAGTTGGACAAATTTGGCGTGATCTTCATCTGTAGCGGGTTCAAGGTGTGTATTTTGAGTCAGTGGGGAGTTGACATCCCTGCAGTCGGTAAGGCCCAATTATTTGAGTCCTCCGTTGATATGATTTGGTTGGCTGAGCACAATCTTTTTGCCTTCAAACTCCATCAGCATCCCAAGAATTGTATTTGGGGAATGGCAAGAAGAATTGGCAAATCTTTTCAGAAAATTTGACGCAAAGTTGTTAGTCCTCCCACTAGAATCAGATCATCTACGTGGAAATAGATGACCTCGCCAGATTCAGAATTGAGAAATAAGCACGGGTCGCTGGTAGACCCATGGAATCCCTGTGATTTGATCCAGGAAGTAAGGTTTTTGTACCAGTTCTTTGGCGACTGTCGGAGGCCGTATAAGGATTTCTTCAACTTCAGGAAGGGAGACTTCCTTTCTGATCCTTTGGGAGTTTTGATTATAACTGTTTCATTTAGGGGAGCATGTAAGAAGGCTCCCTTTATGTCGAATTGTGTAAAGTTCATCTTATTTTTGAGACCATACAAGAGAGCCAGGCGGAGAGATCCAAGTTTACCGGTAGGTGCCCAGGTTTTGGCAAAATCAATGGCTTGAATCTGGTCAAAACCTTGTACGCATAGTTGGGCTTTGTATTTAGCAGGTTCTCCATGACAATTTTCTTTTATCTTGAATACACAAGTAGTATTGAGGATGTTGTCCGGGGTGTTGTAGTATTCTTCCCAGACGTTTTGAGATTCAATTGATAGCAATTCATCCTTTGACGCTGTAAGACTCCAAATGGTGCTAGGCCATGGCAGTTCTGTGGAGGGGAAAGGTGCTGTGTAGGCTGCCCTGCTGAGTGTTACAAAAATATTTAAATGTAACCAAGATCAAGGTCCAGAACCTGGTAAATGAGGAATCAAGGAGTAGAGGATAAAGATGATAATAGTTTGGTAGCAATGGAACAGCACTATCTGAGACAAGATTATGCAGGGAAAAACTTGAACAAAAGAACTTAAAGTCCCCTTAGAGTTCAAAGAACAAAAGCTGTTGTATGTAAACAACGCCCACACACTAATAACTCTGGTCGTCAGCAGAAGATTGGGGATGATCAACTCAAACCCAAGCAACCTCCAGGTTCTCAATGAACCTGCCCAACTCTCCGCAATCAAGCGCTTGAAGGGTACCAGATAAATGTGGGTGGCTTTACAGGACAAAGCAAAATGTTTAAGAAGCTCTAAAGCAAACAGTAACTGATTTGAAGCAAGGATAACCTCAACAATTCTCAAGGGACTCAAGATTAGGCTGGCAGAATGCAACTCCAAAGAAGCTAAGGGGAGGTATAACACTCCAGGTCTTAAGCTTAATAAGATCTCTTCAATCAATCGTGATTGGCTCCAGAAAGGTGATCAGGGATCAGGACCAGTATGGTCTGAGAAAGGGATCAAGGAGTGGTATAACACACTCAAAAATTCCAACAGACAGAATTTTTATTCAACCAGCAAGGCTATTGGTTGGTGATAAGGATCAAGGACCAAGGGTTTGAGTATGGAAGCTCAAGGATCAAGGGTGTGCTGATTTCATACTGGATGATTCCATGCTTCAATGATGGATCCAAAAGGCAGGGGAGAGCCCCTCCTTATATGGGCAGGAGGCCCTGTTAGACTATGTACAACAGATTCTACAAATAGAGCAAAAAAGGAAAGAAAATCATGTGGTCACTTGCGTCCGTCTGTGGATGGGCACACGCAACAATACCGGAATCACCCACCCCTAGTTTGAAGGCAGACGGGGTGGGAAAGGGAAATGAACAAAACCGCCGCAAATGTCCGCCGGCAGTAGTTGACACTCTTCACCCCTTTTCCGAAGGCGGATTGGGTAGGAGAGCCCCAGGAAAGGTGACAGATGAAGTTTGTGAGGGCGCGGATGGGCGGATAGGAGATGGGCTCAAGACGGTTGAGTAAATCCTGACAGGCTTGGGATTCACAACTGATAGATTGAGTGAGATGGGAGATTTGAAGTATCCAAGGATTTGACAAATGCTTGGGGGTGCGGTCGGGATGGATTCGGTAAATCATGGATGAGCGCTGCGCAATGGTAGCAATGAGGATAAGCGCCGCGCAAGGCGCGAGGATAAGGATGCGCGACGCGCAAAACGCGAGTATAAGGACGCGCGGCACGCGACGCGCGAGGATAAGGACGCGCGGCGCGCAATGATGACGGTGAGGATGAGCCTGAGGATGAGTTGGAATTTTTTTTTTTTTTTTTTTAGATGCTGGACGGTACGTTTGCGCAACAGTTCATGGATTGAGGTCTTAAGGTGGCCAGGGTGTCCAGGATGGGGCACCACATCTCTCCCCAACTTACAGACTGTCCCTAGTCTTCTCCTGAGTTTGATGCCATAAAAAAAAGGAAAGAAAGATGATTGAAACCAAAGAATGGCCATTTTGATCTTGAGAGTGGTTGAAAAAAATATGTTGATCCAACAAAAAATCCTAGAAGTGGCTCAGATAAAATGAAGAAGGCATCCCAAGTGCTCACATGGGTGGCATGAAGTAGAGTTTTCACAACAAAACGCAGGAGCTGACCCTGGTGGTGCAAAATTGGGAGGGCTTACTTCTGGACCAAGTTGCCTCCACAAGAATGAAATTTCTTGACCTGATCAGCAGAGAACCTTCTGGCCATCTGAGTACCATCCAGTTCCTCCAAAACATATGATCCACCTCTAACCTGACGGACTACTAGGTAAGGACCATTCCAGCGGTTAGAGAAAAGCTTTCCCCACGGAGTTTCCAAGGAACAATTATAAGCCAATACCAGGTCACCAGGGTTTAAAGGGTCCCTGATTTGATTTAGGTGTTTATCTTCCCAATACTGAACTGATTTTGCTCTTGATTCCATCATCTTCTGATAAGATTTGTTACAAATATCTTCACTCCGCTCCAGTTGCTTTGATCTGGCAACTAATAGGTCAGTAGTTGAGGAAACTTGTTCCCAAGGGATGCCCAAGAAAGACTCCATTTCAAGATCAAGAGGAAGAACAGCCCTCTGACCAAAGATGATTTAATAAGGAGAGTAACCAGTGGTTTGCTTGGTGGAAATTCAATCAGAGAAGAGAACCAAGGGGAGAAACTTCAGGCAATTCTTGCCACTCTCACTAGCCAATTTGACAAGAGCAGCCTTCAAAGGAGAATGGCCTCTTTCCACCATGCCTTTTCCTTCAGGATAATAGGGAGTAGTAAATCTATGTTGTCCAGGGAGCAATCTGATCATTTCAGCAAGTTTTCCACCAAATTCCAAGCCACCATCCGTAGAATAAGATCGGGCCAAGCCATACCCCATTGTCCAAGTCTCATGAAGGAAAGCTGCTACTGATTCAGAGCTGAGGTTCTTAAGAAACTTTGCTTCAACCCATCCAGAATAATCATCTCTAGCCACAATGAGGTACTTAGCTCCTCCAGCCTTAATGTGAACCACATCCATAGTTATCCTCCCAAAGACAGTGGAATCTCCAGTGGGGTAACAAATTTCGGCCAGGCGCCTAAGATCACCTTTCTGGCGCACTTCACAACTCCTACACCATTGAGCAATGGATTTCTTCAGGGATGGCCACCAAAATTGTTTGGATATTTGTTGATAAGTTTTGGTTTCCCCACAATGACCAAGGCCTTCATGGAGATTTTCCAGGATTGAATCTTGCTTAGAAGGGATAGTGACCACTACAAGTGCACAAGGAGTTGCTCTTTTCATAAGCCTAGAACCTTGGGCAAAGAAGTTGGAGGACTTCCTTTTAAGGGACCGAAATTCTTTGGCAGAGAGATCAGGGGGTCTGTGGAGAGTTGAAAGGTACTGCTCTAACTTAAGCCAGAAACCTTTCTGGAAACCAGAGTAATTTTTGGAGGAGAAGGCAAAGACAGGGTGGACCAAGTTTTCTTCCTCATCAAAATCCATTCCAACCTCTGGTTCATCGTCTCCAATAGGTCGTCGAGATAAACCATCAGGAATGGTGAAAGATTTTCCAGGCCTGTGAACAATATCAAAAGAGAAAAACTGGATGAAAGCCACCCAGCGACTCATTGGAGCATTTGGGAGGCTGGGGGCTTTGATCATTTCAATAATGGATCATGCATTGACTTGTAACTCAAAGTGTTGACCCCAAAGGACAGTCCAAAGCTTCTTCAACATTCGGGCCACACTGCAGAGTTCCAGTTTTGGCTGGGAGTACCTGGATTCCACATCTGAGAAAAGAAGAGATTCATACAGAGCAGGACAATCCAAAACATTTTCATCTTCCTGGGTAAGAACAGCCCCAACAGATTGATAACTTGAGTCCACTTCCAGGTTGATCTTGCCAGCTCCGGGTCCATAAGTGATCTTTTTCAAAACAATGTATTTCCCAACAATTGTTTTGAGCAACTGAAATGATTGTTTGCAGTCTTGGGTCCAAATCCATTCAGCATCCTTCCTGGTTAAGCAACGCAAGGGAACACAGATTTTGGATAGTGAGGGAATGAAGATCCTGAAATAAGTTACAAAACCTAGGAAACCTCTAAATTCTGTTGGATTTATTGGGGTAGGCCAGGAGATGATTTTGTTGACTTTAGAGGGTGCCATCCTTCTTCCTTCCTTGAAGACTATATGACCAACAATTTCCAAGGCAGGGACACAGGCGGCAAGTTTTGATCCAGAGAAAGTAAGGCCAGATTCCTTAATTCAAAACAAAATCCTTTCCAAGACAGTAGCATACTCCCAGATTAATCGTTGGATTCCTGAGTGCCAAGGTAAGAGCTCATTATCATAGTCAGAAACTGGACCTTTAATCCCACCATCATCAATAAAGATACCCGCATGATCCGGGATTTTGTCCTGGAGGATCCACATCATCTGAGCCTGATAGACTGCAACCAAGTTGGTGGCACCTTGAGGCAATTGAGTCAGCTGAAATTTGCCAAGGGGAGTATCAAAAGTAGTGAGGGGACAAGAAATAGGATGCAAGGATTGTTTGTCATAGCCACCCATAATGTCACCTAGACCATAGCAAGCTCTCCCAGAGAAGGATTCTACAAATTCTTCAGTGGCAGGCGGCACGCCAGAGTCTTTAATAGTAACTTTATTAAGAGGTTGGAGATCATGAACCACTCTAAGTTTACCATTACTCTTTAGAACACAGAAAACAAGACTGGAATAGCTAGAAGTCAATTGTTTTTATAAACCGGTTTGGACTTGTTTGCGGACCAACTTGATGAATTTTTTGACTTTAGCAGCAGGGATTGGGATCTTTTTCTTTTGCCAAGGGTCATGTTCAACTACAGGGATGATGTAAGGGAGACCATAGGATTCTTTCAAGAGACCTTTCTCTTCTTCACAGAATGCAATAGATTTTTCCCTTAGAGACAAAATATTTTTGATCAAATTTAACTCACTACAAATAGAGCAAAAAAGGAAAGAAAATAATGTGGTCACTCGCGTCCGTCCGTGGATGGGCGCATGCAACAATACCGGAATCACCCACCCCTAGTCCGAAGGCGGACGGGGTGGGAAAGGGAAATGAACCAAACCGCCGCAAATGTCCGCAGGCAGTAGTTGACACTCTTCACGCCTTGTCCAAAGGCGGAAGTGGGTGGGAGATCCCCAGGAAAGGTGACGGATGAAGTTTGTGAGGGCGCGGATGGGCAGATAGGAGATCGGCTCAAGACGGCTGAGTAAATCCTGACAGGCTTGGGATTCACGACTGATAGATCGAGTGAGATGGGAGATTTGACGGATCCAAGGATTTGACAAATGCTTGGGGGTGCGGTCGGGATGGATTTGGTAAATCATGGATGAGCGCCGCGCGATGGTAGCAATGAGGATGAGCGCCACGCGACGCGGGAGGATAAGGACGCGCGACGCGCAACACGCGAGTATAAGGACGCGCGGCACGCGACGCGCGAGGATAAGGACGCGTGGCGCGCAATGATGACGGTGAGGATGAGCCTGAGGATGAGTTGGAATTATTATTATTATTATTATTATTATTTTTAGATGCCGGATGGTACGTTTGGGAAAAAGGCCATGGATTGAGGTCTTAAGGTGGCCAGGGTGTCCAGGATGGGGCACCACAACGCTTTCTCCCATTTTGGCCATTTGGGACATTTTCAAGTGGCTTTGTAGGAAGGTGGTTTGTAGTAGTGGTGGAATCCGTATCTTTGCGGTTTGCAAGTTTCTCATTTGGGTTGCAATGGCACATCAGGAGCGGGAATTGTTTGAGTTGGAGAATTTGGTGATGGGGAATTAGAGGAGTTATCTTTGTTCTTGGATTCAGAGTCAGATTCTAGAGATTCAGTGTTTGCATCGCAGATAGCATATTGTTTGTCGGTTGTAGAGAAATATGATTTGTGTAGATTGGAGTTAGATTGGGAGAAGATGTCCAATCCGGATGATTCAAGGAGTGGGAACTCACTCAAGCTTGTCTTGTGGAATTTGACGTGTTTTGTCTCTATAACTTCCCCAAGCAAGTTGAGGACAAGATAAGAGTGAAAGACTGGATTGAAACTGTTAAGATCCCTTTGAGACCTTTTTTGTCAAATTTACGTCCCTTTTGCATAAGGTTGGCAAGGTATATTACCGATGTACCTACGGGTTTTAAATAATTAGTTGGTAGTTTCTTACCAAACATAAACTCCCAAGGAGATTCATTTTTACCTTCCTGCGGAATTTGGTTGAGCATGAAGCAGCAGCTTCTGACCACAATGTGCCAGTAGTTCTTGGGTAGTCTTGACGACAAGAACGTGGCTTGGGCAGATTCCACAATAGTTTGATTTGCCCTTTCAGCGCGGCGGTTATGTTGAGAGTGATACGGTTTGGAGGTTAAAAGATTGATATGTTTTGAATTAGCAAAATCCTTGAGGGTGGCGTTGGTGAATTCAGTCCCTTTATCTGAAAATATTTCGGTTGGGTAGTAGTTTAATCTTTTGTGTTCTGTTTTGAGTATGGTGATGATAGTATTGGGAGTTTTGTCCTTGGATTTAAGAGGAAATGCCTCCAAATAGCCAGTATAATTGTCGACAAGGGTGAGAAGATATTGGTGGCCGGATTTGGATTGGGGAGAGATTGAACCAATCATATCAAGATGGATTTGCTTCAGAGGCTTGTTAGAGGAGGTGGAGACACTAGTAAATGGAGCTCTGGTGATTTTACTTTTAACACAATTCTCACATTGAAACTTGAGCAGTTCCTTGTTGGGGTAGTGACCTTTCAAGAGAGGTTTGAGGGTGGAAATTGAAGCATGCCCATAGGTTTGGTGGAGTTTGAGTAAGGAAGGAAGGGTAGTGGGTGATTGGTTGGAGATATTTACAATTTGGTTATTCCCAGTAGTCCTAGGTTTTTCAATGAAAAAGAGATGGTCACAGATGAGTCCTTTCAAGATAATCATGTTGTTTCTTGTAACAGTGAAATTGTCGCGTTTTTGAGTGAGGTTACATCCTTTCTTAGCTAGCAGACCTGGGCTGATTAGATTTATCACAATATCTGGCACGTATACACAGTCTTCAAGGGTGATTGTTGATTCTTTCCATTCTAACTGGACCGAGCCAGTTCCTCAAATCTTGAGGTTGGCTTCCAGTTTTCCAGTTTTGATTTCCTTGAGGTTATCTTGAATCTCAATCAAGGTGAAGTACTTTAGGTTGTTGAAGATGTGGACATTGGCTCCAGTGTCCAGAAGGAGGTTGGGATTGCTATCAGAGTTGATCCAGAGAGTGAGGAGAGCATGGTAGTTGATTGTTGGATTCTTTCTGTTTTTATTCTTCCATTCCATTTGTTGTTTGATCCACCAGTCTGGAGCAGTCTTGGGATGTAGGTGGAAACAGGAAAATTTGGGATGTGGAGAGTTAGGGTTGTGGTAGCCTTCCCTACAGTGCATCTTAACTTTGCATTCATCCTTGTTGGGTTTTGCCTTCGTTGTCACAAGGGACATGTTGGCGGATGGTTTTGAGACTTTGATCTGAGCTTTTCTTTTGTTGTTGTATAGGGTGAGATGATTGAAGACCACGTCTACGGTCCAATTCTTCTCGACGTGCATGATCTTTTGTTTGAGGTTCTCAAGGATAGGGGGAAATTTAAAGAGAAGTAGATAGGCTAATATTTCCTTCGGAAGTTCAATTCCCACATCCATCATTCTTGTGATCACTTTTTGCATCTTGGTGATAAATCCATTGATAGCATGTTTGTTGAAAGTTGAGTGGAGGAAGTGGTTGAAAACCCTAGCTCTGTTGGCCGTCTCCAATGATGCAAATCTCCGCGTTATTTCGGCCCATAGAAGTTTAGATGATGTGATGTCAGTCAAGTTAACTACATTTGAATGAGTAGTACTATTGAGTTTTGAGGGGATGATTGCTTGTATCTCTTGGTCTTGCTTAGTCAACATCTGTCCAGAATTCCTTTTAATGGCGTCTTTGATGTCCTTTAGATCAAAGAGCATGAGCATCTTGTCACGCCAAATTGAGTAGTTTTCTTCATTTAACGGGGGTATGGCGTCGACCAAGTATTTTAGGGCTACTTGGTGGAAATAGTCGGACGCTCCCGCTGGTTTGTTCATGTCTTTGATTTTTCCAGTTAAGGTTGTCGGTTTTGGCTTTTAACAGTTTTGAGCTTTGGGATTTAATTAACAGGAACTAAGAACCATAATTAACAGGAACTAAGAACCAGCAAGGCTAAACAACGTAGGACAGGTAAGGACATGAGAAGACACAAGATTGACAAAGAGAAAGAGATCCTACAGGTCTGATCAATCACAAGAGTTGAGTTAAGTAGCATGAATGAGGAGATTTCTTTGAGATAAGTAGGATGGGTCGGGAAAAAGCTGGTGTTTGAGGAACTGAGGGTTAGTTGACCCGGATGACCATTTGAGGAGTTTGAGATCTTACCAGGCAGAGATTGGAAGCAGTGCAGTCTTGACGTGGAGAGATGTAGCAATTGTTGATAGCAGAAAGGAGTAATTTGGATAAAGAATAAAAGAAATAAATAAAAAATGAAAATAGAAACAATATGAAAATAGAAATAAGAAATAAGAAAATGGAGATTGGTTTGATTTTATCTTGAAGAGGAGATGAGTTTGGTCTGATCTTGATGAGCTTTGAAGTCAACTTGTATTGAGGTGTTGTGATTTGTTAGTTAGAGTATGTGGAGGAGAGTTTTTTCAGTGCCGGACAGATGAGGAAGAGGGGAGGCGCGGAGCTTTTAGTGGGTGCGCTGTAGAGCAATTGGTGAGGTGTCGCGGAGGTGCTTCATATTTTAACACTCCTCCATCAACTTCCTGCATGTCCAGAAATCTGAGTTGGTCACTGTGACCTGCGCAATGAGCTGGCTGTTGTGGTGGTAAGTAGGGCAACTGGTGGCTGGCATTATCTTCCGGAGGCTTTGGGCTCTTGCGCATCTGCACATTGGTCCAGAATGTCCTGCAGTTGGCATACCAGTGGCCCTCTTGTCCACAGTATCAATACTTGCATTTGTAGGTGTTGATCAGTGTTTCCAATCTATGTTTCCCAGCATAGTATGCAGCTTGGTTGACGGACAGGTGAGTTTTTTCTAGATGTATGTCAGGAAAGTCTCCTTGCTCCTGGCCTCTCCCTTGCAGTGGTATGTACCTCCCCCTAAACACATTGATCCGGTCCAATTGCATCAAGTCTGCACCGGCCGTTAATTTAGGCTTCAACTTGCCAATTGCCCCTTGAAACACATTAGCAATGTTCAGGAGTTGTGGTGGTTCCTCTGTGTTGTTCAAATGCTGGAAAATGGAGTACTTGCATGTTTTACTGTTGATCCTGGGCGGAGCTATGGCTACAGATTGGACCAGTAAGTCTACCAGCTTGTTTTGCAAGACTTCCAGCTTATTCAGGTCAGCCATGATTGTGTGGAAAGCTGTTATCCAGGTCATATCTTCCTCAGGAGACAAAATTCAGGTTATAATCTTCTCTTCCACTACAAGTTTATGCCACCAATCTGACCATTTGCACGTCTCCACCAATGTTTCATAAATGGAGCGGGATAATTCAACCTGAGAAGCCTCAATTATGGTGTAAAGTTTGTTGTTGAAAAAATTCCAAAGAAGGTTGACAATTGCCTTGTTATCCGCGCTGGTTAGTATATCAAAGTTTGTCAGCTTTTTGAGGAAGCTTGGGTCCCAACCAAAAGCTTTGCAGAGTGTGCAATCAACTTCCCCCTCCCAAACTTTGAAGTTTGACCCATTGAAAGCAAGAATGGGCCTTTTGGGGTTGATTTTCCAGTGGAAAGACATTGGTTCTTTGACAACTCTGACAACTAACGCGTTCTCTGTTTGTCCTGTCAAGGATATATGCAGAGGAAAGGCAGGCCAGGAGTCTCACGTTGGCCTGCCATCCTTCCCATGGTGGTCTCCATTTGCTGGAATTGTTTGGTGAGTGTTTCTTGCAGAAATTCAAACCGCAATTCAAATTTTATTTTCAATACGTAACCCGCCAACAATGATGATTGATTCCCCATTGTCTGGTCTTGCACTTCCCCTTGGTGGTTATTTCCTTTTTTATCCCAGTGTCAGCTTGCTACTATTGCAAAGCAAGATGCAAAAGTAACAAAAATAACATAAAAAAATAATAATATAATTAACCTAAGAAGGAGTAGGAAAACCATTAATATTATTCTAGAAATGAATTCTACACCCAAAATTAGGTAGGGTCACTCAGTGACCCCACCATTGAAATCCAACTCCTTATATTTTTAAATAATTAAGGAAAGAAAGACCAAAATACTATGGCTCCACTATTGAGCTTTTGGTCAATTAACTATTTCACACACATTGTTACGTATGGGTTTAAGACCTAAAATTCAGTCAGAATTGAGTTTTTGTGTATATTTTAGGAGTTACGGACGGAAATGTGTTTTGTCACAATTCCAGCACGCAGCCGCTGCAGCCAATGCACCCGCGCTGGGCTGAGATACATCCCTGTCACTCCGTCAAGGTTGTGTACGCAGCCCTGGGCCTCTGACAAGTACGCAGCCGCGGGACTACGGGTTGACAGAGTGACTGTTGAGACTGTGAAAATGAAGATGTGTCTGGTGGGAGTCAAACCCACAACCTCAGATAGACTGAGACACATACTAGAGTGCTGCCTTTACCAACTAGGCTACAGACGCTTGTGGCTGCCAGGGTTGTTTGGTATTACTGTTCTAGGTTCAACTGGACAGCCTCCGTACTTTGGTGATACATCATGTTAGCAGGTTTAACCTCAACACCCCCCCTTGCTACGTGATGTAGAAATAGGTATGGAAATACCCAGGTGAAAGTGTGATCAGTGTGGGGATTGAACCCGTGATAGGCTCACAGGGGATGATGGTCTTACAGGAAGCATTCACATCTTATTCAAGTCTCATAAGTAAGCGAGTATACGCTCATGTAGGCTCTGGGCTCATAACCTGTTGAGATGAACTGGGACAGCACAGTTGAGAGAGATGGAAGGATACTTGCTTACTTATGAGACTTGAATAAGATGTGAATGCTTCCTGTAAGACCATCATCCCCTGTTAGCCTATCACGGGTTCAATCCCCACACTGATCACACTTTCACCTGGGTATTTCCATACCTATTTCTACATCACGTAGCAAGGGGGGGTGTTGAGGTTAAACCTGCTAACATGATGTATCACCACAGTACGGAGGCTGTGCAGTTGAACCTAGACCAGTAATACCAAACAACCCTGGCAGACACAAGCGTCTGTAGCCTAGTTGGTAAAGGCAGCACTCTAGTATGTGTCTCAGTCTATCTGAGGTTGTGGGTTTGACTCCCACCAGACACATCTTCATTTTCATAGTCTCAACAGTGACAGGCGGCCTGAGAGGCTTAGGTACCGCGTAAACATGCTACAACCCACACGGGAACATTCTAAAAATTTAATAAATGTTCCTGTGGATATTAGATAGTCTAAAAGTACATAATATTTTATAAAAATACTGAAATAACCCTTATACATATTTTTTATTAAATATAATTCAAAGTACCAAGAATGTCAAAAATGAGACAATGAAAACTCCTAAAAATATATTAAAATACTTTAATATACTTTTGTGAGAACTTCTAGACATCAATATCCTTGTGACATACTAAGAAAACTAATGATGTAAAAACATTACATGAATTCTAATGACTTATAGTTTTAAGTAATTATCTTAGTAAATCAACTGGAACTCAAAAATAAGGAGTAAAATCAATATCATGACTTTTACTCCAGTTATATAATACATAATGAGAACTCACCTGACATCAGGATGTCCTCAGAAATGTCTATTTATATAATTATTGAATTACTGGGAACATTTACTAAGGATAATTGATTAAATAATACATAAATGGGTATTGGTGTTATTCACACGTCCTAATATCTATTATAAAGTAGAATAATTCCCATACCCTGAGGAATTAGATGCTACCCGTGCTATAGCACCAAGAAAAAGTGACAGGCTACCCCTGGTTACCCTGCTAGCCTTAGTTTCCATCCCTTTGAGCCCCTGTACCCCTCAGAAGGACAATATTGGGACTCCAAAAGCTATAAATAAAGAGCTCTTTTGAGGATATTGATGGGCAGAGACCCAGTTATATTTATATCCAGACACTGTGAAAAGGTAATAAAGTACTTATAAGAGAGAAGTCAGTGATTCATGGCTAAGTCTGATTGATAATATCCGTCCTCAACCTTTTTTTTATCAATTAAAACTTCTGAACAACCTTATAACCCCAGTATACAGGTTTAACCCATCAGGGAACGTCTCAAACAGATAACCAAAGGATTTAATATTATACCAATGATTTTTATTATCCTTTCTCTGTCGTGGCAGATTGGTTACAAGGCCCTGCCACTCCACCGTGGATTTTATATACATATTATCTTTGGGTAAAATATCCTTTAAACTAAAGAGCCCAAAGTAAACAGGACTACGGGTTTTCATACTGAAATCCCTGAAGAGAGGTGTTAAAGATCCCCAATATAATTGTGGCCCCTCTATAAAAATCTTTAATAATCAATTTATCCATATTGATTTAAAACAATAAACCATAACCAAACCGCTTAACCTTGCAATAAGCTTAATCCAAATATTTTGCCAATTTTTGCTGCATTTATTAAATAATATATTTATTATTTATTCTATCACCTCTGGTAGCTAAAGGAAAGCAAGGGTCTTGGCATCCAGGAGGCCGAAACACATTTTGGTTCTTTATCCAATCTTCCTTTCTTTTATGGTATCTAGCGTCCATGGGTGTTCCTATCCAGTTGGTTCACCTGCTTTTAACCTGTAAAGTTATTCAACCTAACCATCCACCGCATCAGCTTTTGGCCTCTTGTTTCCGCCAAAACCGGGATCCCAATCTTGTTTCATTGCGTTCTAGATCCCACTTACCTAACCATCCACTGGGTCAGCTATCAGCCTCTTGTTCAGGCCAAAAACTGGATCCCAATCTTGGTAAGGAGAGAGGAGGATTCCGGGCCGAGCAGATGACTAGGTACGTGACATCTGAGAATCATGTGAAATTCTATGGTTTATTCCTTGTGACATAATTGTCCCTTACCGTGTCACTCAAGAAAAACCATTCAAGATGGGAACTTTGCCTATTGAAACTGCCACAAAAATCTAAAATATTATATTTTACAGGAGCATCTTTATCCTTGTATATTCAAAATTACTCCATGAAATGACAGATAAAAACAGGCTCCCAAAGCTAGAATTTCTATCATGTTCATCCTCAGTGGCTAGTTTCTTGTAATTGGATTTCTTTTGAGCTTTGAATTATTCAATTTTTTTCATGAATCCTGAGTCACTAAGGGCACAAATTTAATAACAGGAGTTATTTTAGGCGCTCTTGGTGAAAATTCAATGGTATTTGAATCTCATTTTCATTAATCCATCATCATTAGAATTTATTGTGCTATCATTATCCATGGTTGATCAATTTTAAATTTTTTGTTTTACTGAGTGATGGAAAAGTTTACTGTGGGAGAAATTTGAGCTTTTTTTGTTTATTTAGGATTGAAAAATGAGATTTGGTGATCATTGTTACACCCATTGATTCTTTTTCCTTGTTAAGTCACTGAGAAAAAATAAGCAATTAAAAAATCCTTAAACATCCCTTAAAACAATAATAAATCTTTTTTAAAAATTATTGAATAATCCAAAACAGAATTGAATCAATTTTCATGGGTTTTTTTAATTTTACTTTCACCAAAAAAAATCAATGAAACCTGACAGTGAGTGCCATCAAGGATCTGAGGCCCAATTCAGAACCAAGCTCAGGGAAAGCTTGAACTAATCATAGGTAGAGCTATAACCAAGCTCTGCTTCACAGTCACTGCTCCTTCAAATATAGATTGGAGAAAGCTTCAACCAGATTGTTGTTGATGGGAAATTTTAGCAAGTGACATAAAACTTTTATTGGTGTTTTGTGCTTTTAAAATGGAAAATAAGTGAACTATTAATTGAGCTAATTTGAAGATGAAAAAGAGTAAAAATAAATCTTATCAATAATATAAATAAAATAGATGGATAAAAATTATTTAAAAAAACATCAGTACAAAATGAATCTGACAAAAAAACAGGAAATTAAATAAATAAAACTGGAAAAAAAAGAAAGAAGTAGAAATAAATCAAACAAAGCCCTGTAAAATTTATTCTCAAGGCCTGAGTGAATTTTCAAGAAGATAAAAATTTCTCAAAGCATGCATTGCACTGATCCAATGGATTCAGCCTCCATCAAAACCTCTTTTTCTGCCACAAAGGTTGAAGCAATAGGAATTAAATGGTTTTAATGACCTCAGAATCTGTTGAAGAAGGGTATAATTTCCCAAATTGGGGCACCCTGTAGCCCTTAACCCCAACAAGACTCATCCAAAGTGAGGGTAGAAACATTGACTGGGTGAAAAATTTTTTAAAGGTTCATTTTGAAGGATAAATAGGATTTTGCAAAGTTTTAATTTCATTTTGATTGCCTATTTATTTATTTAAATTCAGTTTTATTGCCTTCTGAGAGTGGGGAGATATGTGGAAAGCATTTAATTTTTATCCTAAGACCCTTCTTGCATCTTTTATCCATCCAAAGAATATATGCAATTGATCTTTTTTCTTGAAACCAATTTAATATCTACAGTCATGAAAATGAAATGAAATTTCTGTTGAATTTGTTTTCTTTCATGTTTTTGAACAGAAATAAACCAAAAAATTTATTTTTAATGCAAGAATTACAGAGATTTCAAATATTGCACCATGATTCTATGATAAATTTTATAGGCAAAATTAATAAGAGAGGTGAGAAGGGTGAAAATCAAATGTAGCCAACTTATTTCCAATTTAAAAGAGAATAAAGTTGGTTTCTGTTTTCTTTTAATAATTTACCCTTTTCATTAAAAAGTAATCTGCCCAAGGTCCAGGCTAAAATCACAGCTTGGGAGTAACTAAATTGATACCTTTTTTTCAAAGAAGGTGTGAATTTAGAAATTTTTTTCTTGCTAAAACTACAACCTCTGAGAAAAAGGCATCAATATAGGAATTATTGCACAAATTTGATGCCTTGTGGAATCTTTTGCCACTCAAGGAGGTCCTTCAAAAATTGAACATTCATTCCAGTACAATAAAGTCATGAAATTAAACTCTCAAGGTTTGTCTTAAACTTTCAAATTCAAAAGGACTTCCTGGGGTTTTGAAATATGACTTCTGAGGATGTGTGCACACTTTAAAAGGTTCTAAGGAATGCTTGGGTTTGGATAATAGGTATCTTGAAGAATTTTTGGTCTGGTGGATGCCTGTAAGAATTTGTTTGTATCTTTGTGGGATAAAATAAAGCCTCCAGACCCCAGTCAGGGTCTTTCTGGGGTGGAATATCTTTGGAAAATAAAATTATGGTCAACGGTTGATTTAATGTAATATTGAAATTTACAATAAATACTTTTTTTTGTAATAAATTCAAATCTTACCTGAGGTGTAAAAAAATTGAATATAATGAAATTAAGAAGATGATATGGTCAATTTATTTACACAAAATAAAATTATTTCAATTGGATTCAAATACCATTTGAAAAATGGTAATAATAATAATAATCAAAGAAGGGCATTATTTTTTTGCCAGGTGCAACCCTTAAACTCACCAGGGTACTACGTCTCCTCAATGTCCATTATACACCAACAAATCTTTGTTTAAATGGGCGTTTCAAGAACTTTGTTTTTAGAAATTCTAACACAGCAGGCCTGTAGATAGGTGTCTTTAAACCTTATGGCTAATCTTTTATGATTTTGGGACGAGTTAAACCCCTTCAAAAATCCAGTCAAAAAATTAACAAAATCCCAAAAAAACTCATTTTTGGAGCTATTCCTTTGGCTTTTGGCTTATGTTTTTTTTTTTTTGGAAATTAGAACTCTCACCATATTAATAAATCAGCTGAAGAGCTTCAAAATATTTCTTAGATTTTTTGGATGCATCCTTGGCCTCCAAACATTGGATCCAATTTAAAAACACTTCAAAATAACATATCCTTTTCAAGATTTTTTGTCACTTCTTGAATCAATTTCTCTCAATTTTTTTTGGCAAAACTCAAAAATAAAATCAAAAAATTGAATTAAAAATTTGTCTGAGCTTTAATTATAGGTTTTACCCCACCAAATATTCATTGCAATGAAAATAATCAAAAATAAAATGGGTGTTCTTTCCTTATTTCTGCATTCTTTCTTGTGTTTACAAATGAGAATTTGAAGTATTTGATCTTTAAATTTTGAAACAGGCCTCTCAAGGTTTGTAAATATATTTTTAAATTAATTTTTTAAGCACTATTTGTGCCCTAAAAACCAAATCCAGAAAGGAGGGCAACAAAACCCCTCTGGGCTGGGGTCTTCTTTTCTGAGCCCTCCATGCATAAAACCTTGACCATTCCTATTCAATATGAGTTTGAAATTTTTCAAGGAAAATTTGGAGTGCTCCCATCCTCCCATGATCCATCAAAGCAACCTCCTCCACCCAGCCACCCCCACCCATCACCCCCCATCACCACACCACACCAGACCACACCAGACCACACCATACCACTCCACTCCCCCCATTATCACACCACACCATACCATATGACTCCACAAAACACAACAAAACACAACACAACACAACACAACACAACACAGCACAACACAACACAACACAACACAACACAACACAACACAACACAACACAACACAACACAACACAACACAACACAACACAACACAACACAACACAACACAACACAACACAACACAAAACAACACACTCCAAAGCTACCACTACCAAATAAAATCTCCTGGAAAAAAAACTCTTCTCACTCCATTTACACTCAAAATCTTTCTTAATCATCAAATAAAATCTGAAATTCATTTCTAAACAAAACATCCCTTTTCAAAATGTCTCAACAAAACATACACCCACTTTTCAAAGATGTCTCACCTGGCCAATCCTCCATCACCTCATCTAATCAAACTAGTGTTTCTAATCCTCTGGCCCTTTCCTCATCCACTCAATCTAATGATAACACTCCTCTGGACCATCTTCCTGAAGTATCATATAATCAAAAGCAGGAGTTAGTTGATGCTATCCAATTGTGGGCCAAGTCCCATGGAAATGCCATTTCTACTAGAGTATAAAACTTGAAGAAACATACCTACACATATCAATGTGATAAATCTGGAGAATATAAAACTAGTAAAGATCCCAAAAATTGCAAATTAAAAGAAAGAAAAAAAATTCCCTTTTAGATTATCTGGAAATTTCTTTAAAATATTAGGTCTCTGGCAGGTTAAAGTTATATGTCCAGACCAAAACCATGCCCCCTCAGATGACCCTTCTACTCATCCAATCCATAGAAGAATTCATGGCAAGCAACAGGAGACTCTAGAAACCTTAACCAAGGCTGGTGTTCCCCAATTAGAAATTTTGAATTCCCTTATAAAAAAATTCCAAATCCAGTTCATACAAACCTCAGTACTATTTATAATAAAAGATCTCAAATACAAAAGAATTATCTTGATGTAAAAAACCCAATTGAAGCTTTAATACTGGAACTCCAAAATTACTCTTTTTTGTACAGAATCAACAATATGGATGGACAAATCACTTATTTATTCATTTCCCATCCTGATTCAATAAAAATTCTAAAAAAACTTCCTACTCTTCTCATGATGGACTGCACATATAAAAAAAATAAATTTGGGATTCATCTTCTTCATACTGTTGGGGTAAACAATTCTTCAAGAACTTTCTCAGTTGCTTTCTTTTTTTGATCCCAAGAAAAACAAGATAACTATGAATAGGCCCTCAATCAAGTTCAGAAATACTAGAACATCAAGAACCCAGGGTTATTTTGACAGATAAAGAACAAGCTTCAATTAGTGCCATAGAGAAAGTTTTCCCATCTTCTCATCACCTTCTCTGTCTCTGGCATATTTTAAAAAATATTCAAACCCACTGCAGGAAGCATTTCAAGTATGAAGATGAATGGAAGCTCTTTCAGAAACACTGCCACAAATTGGTCAAATCCCTTTTTTTAGAGGTCTGGAACTTTTTTCACTAAGAGGGATCCTTCCCCTGATTACAATCCTGGGATTAGAATCAAGAGAAAAAAGCACAAAATTCACGATGATTAAGCCCCTTAAAATCCACCTGGAAAGCATGTTCTTGCTCAAACAGCAACAAAAATAAGTGAGAAAGTGAGTGAATTTGATAATACCTGATTTTTTGAGTTTTTCTGATTTTATTTTGGAATTCTTCATAGGTTTCCTGCACATTATCATAATCTTCTTCTGGAATATTTGAGCAATTTTCAAGGGAAAAAGTGAGTGGAATTTTTCCAAAATATTTAATTTTAGAATCAATTCTGATTTTTTCTTTTAGTTCCAATACAAAGACTTCATTTCCCCAGCAAAGGATATTGCCTATATATCCCACTGTCAAGATGTTGTGGGAGATGTTAACTGTGGTTTGAGAGCAGCAGCTGTTGGTTTGGGATGGAAATCTGAAGACTGGATTGAAATCAGGAAAGAAATGATCAAAGAGCTGGACACCAACCAAATCTTCCAAGATTCAAAATTAATGCAGGAAATCTGGTGTGAAACCTTTCAAGAGGCAAGGATGAAACTCAACCACCTCTCTGGACCAGCTCCAATAAACATGCGGATGAAGTTCCCATGCAATGGCTTTCTTCTTGCTGAAACTTATAAGTGTCCAGTGGTTCTGTTTTCTTCTTTAATGCCTGGAAATTATCTTCCTCTGAATTCCCCTCCCACTCCAAATCCTTTGCTTATTTATTTTAGAATATTTCAGACATATAGTCTCATTCAAGTTCAAGTCTGATGATTGGCCAGCCCCCAAATTGGATCCACTGTTGAAAAGCTTTGTGACCAAAGATTCCGAAGCTTGGATGACCATTATTCAGAAGAATTTGAAGCTTGTTGTTGAGGTTTTGTTCCAAAGGAGGAAATACAGCAGAAAAATAAAACCCACAGTCCTTGAATAATAATATCAACCAAAATTATTGCTATAATATTTTAAATAAAATTTTGTATTTGTATTTATTAAAACACAACAAAAATTAGGGCCAAAAATGTTGACCACACCTTTTATTTTCAATTATTTTAATCATTCTGAATAATTTGTGGGGTAAACCCTGTAATCAAAGCTCTTCCAAATTTTTCATTCAAATTTTGGATGTTAATTTTATGTTTTGCCAAAAAGAATTGAGAGAAACATTGATTCAAGAAGTGAAAAAAAATCTTGAAAAGGATATGTTATTTTGAAGTTTTTTTACGTTGGATCCAACTTTTGGAGGCCAACGATACAACCAAAAAATCTCAAAAAAATATTTTGAAGCTCTTCAGCTGATTTATAGATATTTTAGAGTTCAAACTGCCAAAAAAGCTTAAGCCAAACGCCAAAGGAATAACTCCAAAAATGAGTTTTTGTTTTGGATGTTGTTAATTTTTTGACTTGATTATTGAAGGGTTTCAATTGGTCCCAAAATTGTAAAAGATTATCCATAAGGATTTAGGCCACCTATCTACAGGCCTGCTGTGTAGAATTTCAAAAAACAAAGTCCTTCAAACGCCCGTGTAAACAAGGATTGGTCTGTGTATACTGGAAATGGCAGGGACTTAGTACCCCCATGAGTTTAAGGGTAGCACCCATAAAACAAGTCATGCCCTAAAGGAAATATTCTTTTTTTTTGGAAAGGATTCAAAATTCTTTGTGAGATGTGTGAAAAAAAATCATAAATCACATCAATAATTTTTAAAATCATTGTCAATTAATGTATTAGATGAAATTTGATATTTCTGATTGGATTTAAATAAACTCTGTCCCAAAATAGAAAAAGTGAACTGAAGAATTCAAGATATACATATTTTTTGAAATTAATTGAAATATGTGGAAAAATTTTGAAAAAGAAAAGAAATCATAGGTTACATTTTTTTTAAACTAAAATTCAATATTTCTGAAAGGATCTCAATAAAAATTTACAAAATATGATAACTAAAAATAAATTTGAAAAGAAATTATTTCAAGGGAATATTTCCAATTTGTGGAATTACTCCAACAGAAATCATAGCAAGTAAAAAATATGATCATAAAAGATGTCAGCTTGCTACTATGTACAGAGCAACCTGTCATAGCAACACAAACCTATAAAAAAAAAAATTAAACAAGAATATCTAAATTGACAAAAGAAGGAGTGAGAAATCCAGAAATATTATTGAGGAAATGGATTCCTCGGCAAAAATGAGGTAGGGTCACTCACTGACCCCACCCTTGAAATCCAAGTCCTTACATTTTTAAAATAATTAAAAAGAAAAGTACTAAAAATTACAACACCAGTATGAAACCTTTTGGCCATTGTAAAATTTCACCTGTGTTTTCACGTATAGGGTTTACATCTAAAATTCACTCAGAATTGAGTTGTTGTGTATATTTTAGGAGTTACATGCAGAAATGTGTTATTTCACCATTCCCGCGCGCAGCCCCTCATCCTTACATATACCTATGGACTCGTAGTAGCAATTTCCCGCGTACTAGAGACACGCGCGGAGATAATTCTTCCACGCACGCAGCAGATCCTACTCCGCGCGTGTCAGCTTGCTACTATGTAAAGAGCAAAACTGTCAAATATTAACACAAACTATGAAAAATAAGAATACCTCAATTAACAAAATAAGGAGTGAGAAATCCATAAATATTATTACAGGAATGGATTTCCCACCCATAATTAGGTAGGGTCACTCACTGACCCCACCCTTGAATTCCAAGTCCTTATATTTTTAAAATAATTAAAAAGAAAAGTACTAAAAATTACAACACCAGTATGGCACTTTTGGGCCATTCTAATATTTCACACGTATTGTAACATACAGGGTTTACAACTAAAATTCACTCAGAATTGAGGTGTTGTGTATATTTTAGGAGTTACACGCAGAAATGTGTTATGTCACAATTCCCTCGCGCAGCCCTGCATCATGTAATATCCCTACGTACTAGTAGCAGCAGGTTCCCGCGTACTAGAGACCCGCGCGCAGCTGATTCTGCCATGCACGCAGAGGATCCTACCCTGTGCGCATATGTACTAACTGATCCCCGCGTCTGGATCAGTTGTGACTAATCTGACAACCAGGTACTGCTCAGAAGAGCTACAACCTAGTTAGGGTTGCCTAGTATATGTAATAAACGGACATATGCATTACTAATGATCTAAAAAGATCAAAGATTAAATAAAATTAATGAAAATTAAGTTGAAAACATTTTTTAATAATAAATCAAAGATCAAGGATTACCACGTAAATCACTGATCCTGATCTTTGAAGACCATGAAACACTACAAGAAGTGTTTGTCAGCTCTCTGATACCAGGAACCTTGCACTCCTTTAGCTACAAAGAGTGATAAAAGAATTTGGAGCAATAATATTCCAAAGAATAAACACTTTACAGCTCCAACAATAATATGGTAAGAGCAAGTGCAAGGTTTAATTGGTTTGGTTATAAATATTTTAAATATAATATAAAAAGAGGGGCCACAGTAATATACTACTTGGGGTCTTTACAGAATTGGCAACCCCTCCTCAAGGGGCCTCCTTAGGCAGTTTATAACCTTGGAATGAAGATGGGTGCCTTCTAAGGCCTTATCCACTAATTTGGGCGGGCAAAACAGCACACAAACCCAGATCAGGAAGGGAACAACTTACTTGGGAAGTAATCCACAGAAATCCTGCAAAGATTCAGGTAAGAAGCTTCAGAACAGATGGGGTGGGTGGCTGGTTCAAACTTCTGGTCAAGGCACCATTTGTGAGGTTTGTCCTTGGATTGATGAAAAAAAGAAGTCTAAAAAGTCTTTGTCATTTTTCTTTTCCAAATTCTGGTACCAAATTGTTCCTTAATCAAGTCTTTCCATGAGTTACATGACAAAGATCCTACCTCTTCTCTCTTATTGATGAACCAGTCAAGGGCTACTCCTTCAAACAGTCTAGGTAATCTTACTACAGCTATGTTATCAGGAAGTTCATAAGAGGCCAGAGTATAGTCAATAAACTTAATAAAACTGACATGATTATATTCTCCTTCTCCTGAGAATTTAGGCCACTCAGTGATAGGGGGAAGTAATTTTAATGCTTGTTCTACTTCAGGAGTGGGACTAGGCCTGAAAGATTCATGCCTGATTGGTCTTGGTCTAAAAGGTAATTGGGGAGTACTGTGGTACCTGGAAGGTCTGATTTCATCAGAGTCTGCAATGGGTTGAGTTAAGTTTACCTTTAGATCTCTGAGATCATTCTTAATCATACCTAATTCCAGGTCAAGTTTGTTACTTAATGAATCAATTTTATTAATAATATGAGTAGGGGAAGCGTGGTCTGTCTTATTAATACCTTCTTTGATTTGTTCAATAGATAGAAGAATTTCTTCTTGGATAGCTGAATTATTGTTTTCTAGGTACTTCATTAGTTCTCCCTTACTCAAGCTGATGCTGTCTCTTATTTTTTTTACTTCTAACTCATTTATTTTGGTCAAGTTGGATTGGGATTGCATGAATTTACCAAAATTGTTATTTACTTTATCCAATTGTTCATATACTTTGTCAAAACACTTGCTAATGATATCAAAGTTATGAGAAACATTTATGGAAAACAAGTTGAAATTTTCTACATCTAATTGTGGTACACTTTCTTCCATTTTCTTTCCAAAGATATTATATTGTCCCACTCTTTGGGATTCTTTAATTTCTGATGGGCTAGGGATCTCTTCTTCCTGTTGTTGTTGTTTCCTCTTAAGGAAGTTAATTGGTCCCAAGGATTCCAATTCTGCACTTAGCCTTCTACTTCTTTCTTGGGAATCAATTTTTGGAGGGTTATTTGAGTCTTCTTTGCCAAAGATATGGCTTTTCTCATACCTTGCTGGTCTTACTGGGTCTGAGCCTGTTTGAACAGTTCCCAGTGACCCACGTGTTCTTTCACCAATACCTTTATTTTGTCCTCCTTGGAGTAGTCTGGCTGGGGTGGCGTAGGTGGAACGGTATCCTCCTGGGATATCACGTTGGATAAGGGACGGCTCTCCAACAGTGAGTTGGTTGAGTCAACGGCCGCGGTCATTGTTATTGTCACGCAGATTGGAGCAATCACTGGTTTGATCCGCATTGCGTTCGCGACTGGCGTCCTTGCGCGCACGGGTTCCTCCGGGCAAAGATCCATAGGACGGGGCTCGTCCACTGGCGCAGGTGTTGCGTCTGTTTTGATACATGTTACAAATTGTGTAAGTCTTTGTCGAAACTTTGTAAAAAAAATCAAAAAAATAATTTTTTTGAGTAATTTTTGGTTTTTATATTTTTTTTTAAAAAAATATGACTTACTTATATCTAGGTTTAAAGGTACTTAGTCCTTGTTGGGGTCAGTACCGTCCTTGGAGGGTATTCCAATGGGATCTGAGTGGGTTCCAATAAGGTCTTGGGACAAATCCAAGGGTTCACAGTCTGGGACGTCCTCTAAGAGGTCTTGGTCAATAAGATCACCAAAAACAAAGTCCACTAGAAAGGATAAAATATTAAAAAAATATAAGTTATATATTTATTTATTTTTATAATAATTTTATAATTTTCGAGTTTTTTTATGTTTTTTTATAAAAAAAAATAAAAAGGAGATTAAAGCTCACTTTATAATTTGGATTCTGTCTCTTAAAAGCAGAAGATTTTCCACTCTTTGTGCTGTCTTAACAAGGAGTTAAAATTAATAATTCTTTCTAACTCTTGTTCCTTTTCTTTTAAGATTTGTTGTTTATAATAAAGAAGTCTTTCTTGTTCTTGTTCAGGAGTTATAACAAAAGGCACAAAGTCGCGTAAATTTTCTTCTTTTTTCTGTTTAAGAAGATTCAAATAATAATTGATCAATTCTCTGTTGGTTTTTAAATCCACTGGATAAATCAAAAGATAAAGAAAAATAATAAGTATTTCTACTTATATATATATAATTTTATAAATATAAATAACTGGTCCAGGAGATAATTAATTAAACAATTAATTATTAAGGATACGTCCCGGCCAGACCCCCAGTTGTCAGCTCTCTGATACCAGGAACCTTGCAGTCCTTTAGCTACAAAGAGTGATAAAAGAATTTGGAGCAATAATATTCCAAATAATAAACACTTTACAGCTCCAATAATAATATGGTAAGAGAAAGTGCAAGGTTTAATTGGTTTGGTTCTAAATATTTTAAATATAATATAAAAAGAGGGGCCACAGTAATATACTACTGGGGGTCTTTACAGACTTGGCAACCTCTCCTCAAGGGGCCTTCTTAGGAAGTTTATAACCTTGGAATGAAGATGGGTGCCTTCTAAGGCCTTATCCACCAATTTGGGCGGGCAAAACAGCACAAAAACCCAGAGCAGGAAGCGAACAACTTAATTGGGAAATAATCCACAGAAATCCTGCAAAGATTCAGGTAAGAAGCTTCAGAACAGATGGGGTTGGTGGCTGGTTCAAACTTCTGGTTCTTGATAGTTATTTAGAAAACAATAATAATAATACTTCAGACTAGATCATAAATCACTTGCTTTCTTCTTGATAAGCGCTTGACTAACAATGACAGAATGTCTGATTGATAATAATAATATCTCTGAGAACTCTTTCCTCCTCCGGAACAAAAGGGCAAAAAGAGCCTGTTTAAATATTCCTTTTTGGGTGCTTGAGGGCCTCTAGAAGGGGTATTAGCCATGGGCTGAGGCTAGGGGGGCACTCAGGGCGAAATTGGCACGTCCTCAAGGTGCTGTTAGCCTGCTGGCCTTAGATCTGTCAAGGAACAGCTCCTTTTTAGCTGCAGGATCTGTTAATCAACAGATTAATCATTTTGCTGATCCTGCACTGATCCTCAATTTGTACTGTAGGTACTGGTCCAAAGTGAGCATACGTGGATGTTTATTGATTCTCCATCATTTGCTGATCCTGTATGTAATTTTCAATAATTTTTACGACCACTCCTTGTGTAGTTTCGTGGTCTTTGAAGGTTCTGATCAGCTCATGACGTGGTGAGTCTGGATCTTTATTTAATTAATAAAAAATACTAAAAATTAGTTAATAACTAATTTTAATTGACTTTTAAGGTTTTTAAACTATGATCTACGCTTGTGTGGTAGCTTTACATGTGTAGAGTAGATCCTACTAGGTTGTAGCTCCTCTGAGCCGTACCTGGCTGTCAGACTGATCACGGCAGGCTAGGCGCGGGGATCAGTCCATTCAGATGCGCGCGGGGACTGATCCGCTGCTCGCGTGACTAGGTCACGGGATTACCTGCGCGCAGGAGTCCAGCGCTGTAGGGACGCGGGGCTGCGTGCGGGAATTGTGACAAAACACAATTCCCTGTGTAACTCCTAAACTACACACAACACCTGGATTTTGACTGAAATTTAGGTGTGAAACCTATACATGACATATCATGTGAAATATTAAAATGGCCAAAAGGTGCCATATTGGTGCCGTGGTCATTTACCATTTTCTTTTAAATTAATTAAAAAATATATGGAGTAAGAATTCATGGGTGGGGTCAGTGAGTGACCCTACCTTATTTTGGGTGGGGAATCCATTTCAGCAATAATATTTATGGATTTCCTACTCCTTCATTTTATAATAATTTTATTTATTTATTTTTTTGTTCTTTTTATTTTTGTTAATATTATTATTGTTGTTGCTTTCTCAGGTTGCTCTGTGCTAAGTAGCAGGCTGACAGTGTTCATAAAAATTATTCAAAATTATCTACATGATCAGCAGATAATAGACAACCAGTCAACATCCACATCTGCACGCTTTAAAGCAATATCAATAGTACAAATAAAGGATGAGTACAGAATGATCAAATTTATGCCATAACAGATTAACAGATCCCGTGGCTAAAATAATACAGAAATCCAGCAGATCTAAGGACAGCTGATTGACAGCACCAAGTGGAAGTGCTCATTCTTCCCTGACTGGCTTGCCAGCCTCAGTCCACGAGCAGAACCCTCTCTACATGCCCTGAGAAGACCAAAATCACCCCAAAAAGGTATTTATACAGACCTCTTTGGATCCATTATTCCATCATCAGTTACCAGGAATTATTTATTATCAATCAGACACCATTTCCTTGTTAATCAAGTGCTTATATGAAGATAAGCAAGTGATTTATGAATTAGTCTGCAGTAGTATTATTTACCTATATTAACCAATCAACCATCAAATTTTAGTCAAGCAATCTACCCCATCTGCTCGGAAACCCTTCCAATTATTCCAGGATTTTCGTGGTAAAGTGCTCAGAGTGAGTGTTACCCTTCCTGTCTTGGCAATTTGTGCTGTTAAGCCCGGCCACTAGTGGAATAAGTCCTTTCTAAGGCACCCATCTTCATTCCAAGGTTCTTAAACTGCCTAAGGAGGCCCCTTGAAGAGAGGTTGCTAGTCTGTAAAGATCCCAAATAATATAATACTGTGGCCCCTCTTTTTTATTATATTGAAAACCATTTATTACCAAGCAATTAAATCTTGCAACTGCTCTTATTATATCATTTATTTGAGCTTCTAAGCGTTTATTATTGGAATAATAAATATTATTATCATTCCAGCATTTTTATCACTCTCTGTAGCTAAAGGACTGCAAGGTTCCTGGTATCAGAGAGCTGACAGCGCGCATCTGTACTGACTTATCCCTGCGTCTGGATCCGTCGTGACCAATCTGACAACCAGGTACCACTCAGAAGAGCTACAACCTAGTTAGGGTTGCCTGGCATATGTAACAAGTTGACAAATGCATTAGTAATAGTCTAAAAATATCAAGACATAAATAAAATTAATAAAAATCAAGATTAAAACATTTTTTAATAATAAATCAAAGATCAAGGATTACCACGTAAATCATTGACTCTGATCTTTGAAGACCACAAAACACTACAAGGAGTGTTCATAAAAATTATTAAAAATTATTTACATGATCAGCAGATGATGGAAAATCAGTAAATGTCCACATCTGTTCACTTTAAAGCAATAATAATAGTACAAGTGAAGGATGAGTGCAGAATGATCAAATCTACGCCATAATAGATTAACAGATCCTGTGGCTAAAATAGTACAGAAATCCAGCAGATCTAAATTAACCTGATTTCAAGAACCAGATGGACGTGCTAATATTGCCCTGACTGGCTTGTCAGCCTCAGACCATGAGCAGAACCCTCTTTATGTGCCCTGAGAAGCTCAAAATCAACCCAAAAAGGTATTTATACAGACCTCTTTGGATCCATTATTCCATCATCAGTTTACCAGGAATTATTATTATCAATCAGACACCGTGCCATTGTTAGTCAAGTGCTTATCAATAGTCTAAGCAAGTGATTTATGACCAAGTCTGTAGTATTATTACTCGTTTCTTAAAACCAATCAAACTTTGAAGTTTAGTCAGGCAATCCACCCAATCTGCTCTGAAACCCTTCCTATTATTGCAGGATTTTTCTGATAAAGTGCTCAGAGTAAGTGTTTCCCTTCCTGTCCAGGCCATTGTGCTGTTATGCCTGGCCATTAGTAGAAGAAGCCCTTTCTAAGGCACCCATCTTCATTCCAAGGTTCTTAAACTGCCTAAGGAGGCCCCTTGAAGAGAGGTTGCTTTGTCTGTAAAGACCCCCAGTAGTAAAATACTGTGGCCCCTCTTTTATATACATATTGAAAACCTTTTATTACCAAACCAATTAAAACTTGCAACTGCTCTTATTATATTATTTATTTGAGCCTCTAAGCGTTTATTTTTGGAATAATAATAATTATTATTATTCCAGCATTTTTATCACTCTCTGTAGCTAAAGGAATGCAAGGTTCCTGGTATCAGAGAGCTGAAAAAAGAGGAGGTTGTGGCTATGTTGATACCATTCAATTACAAATGATGGGATTTTTCGCATGCAAAGGTCCAAATCTCAATACTTTTGGTGTGCACAGGTCCACACATCAATATTTTTGGTGTGCATAGGTCCACACACTAATATTTTTGGTGTGCAAACATCCACATGCCAGAAAATGGACTAAATATTTCATTTGTTGGTCTGTGTATCTGTGAATTTCAATATTATTGTTATGTGGACCTGTGAACACAAAAAATTGTGTATCAATCTTTGAAAATTTCCAAAATTTCTAAAAGAATACTCAAAACAATGCTAAAATAAAATATGAATATAGAGAGTGAACCTGTTGATGACATATATGATACTTTAATAGCAGAAATCTAGTAAAACAAAGTTTTTATGTATTTTAAATTTTTTGCTTAATTCTTAAAGAAATTCTTCTGGAGTTGTAGTCTGATCTCTGTGTTTCCCAAAACTTGAGTGAAACCATATTTTTTGCAGCTCTATTTTGATTAATAAATTTAAGCAATTAGGTAGTATCAGAGTTAAGCAAACACACCATTTTTAATGGCGGGTTTCAAACCAAATCTTCCATTTCAAAACCACCATTAAAAATAAAAAAAACCCACTTATTTCACATTAGAAGTGTCAGAGTTAACTGGAAATAATTGGGTTTTTTCAATTAAAGTATATAAAGGCTTCCACCGCTTGTGCACTTCATACACCCCTGGTTTTCCACCTCAAACCTTCAAAAAATTCTACCTCCAACCTCATCTGTAAAAAAAAGTTGATTCACTGCTCTTCATCTCTTCATAAATATTGTCATCACTTCATTACTCTCATCACTTTATTGCTTTCATCACATCCAGCTAAATCTGGTGACATCAACATCCTCATCACTTCATCACTCTCATCACTTTATTGCTTTCATCACATCCTAACTCTCATTGCTTTATTGCTCTTTTCACTTCATCACTCTCATCTCTTCCTATCCTCTTTGCTTCATCACTCTCATCCTTTCATCACTTCATCACTCTCACCACTTAAAAACTCTCATAGCCCTTCATCCCTTCTGCTTTCTTACTTTTTTTAAATGGCCCCTCAGCAATCCTCCACCCACAAGTCCACTGAGCAATCCAATGGACCAAAGGAAACATCCCCCAGGAACTCAAGATCCAACAATCCTCCCCCATCAGCTTCCAGAGGCTCAAGTCAGCTCAAGAGAGCTGATCACATCATACTGGTAAACTGGCTCAAACTCCTGTCTAACTATGATGGTTGCTTTGCTTCCAAAAATGAAAAACACGTTGGCCAACCTCCATCCTCTAAGGTCAATGGTTATCTCCTGATGGCCAATCAAATTAAGAATAAAACATAAGGTAGGTTGGATCTGTCATCCAAACAGATGAGGGAGAAATTCTAGAATTATTGAGCCAAGTACAAAAAGGTCCACTCCATTTCAATCTCCACTGGCTTTGTTATCACCAACTCAAGAAAAGGCCAGGGAATCAACTTTTTTGTTGATAAGTTGGGCTCCATTTGTCCGTTTTATATTCAAATGGATGATTCCCTTTTCAATTCCTCCTAAAACACTGAGCTTGAAATTTAGAAAATATTTTGGAAAGATATGAAAAGAAAATGAAAAGAATGTCTCATTTTTGATGTTAATCCCATTTTCTGGCAGGAAAATAAATTAATAAAGAGCTAAAAGAAGTATATTTTGATTGAATTTCATATTTGGAAAATGTTTGTTTCTTCAGAAGTTTCAAAATTTTCAGAAAAAAATTAAAAATGTGAAAAGATTTGAGACATAAATCTTTTTTTTCTTTTTTCAATTTTTGAGTGTAATTTTAAAGGAAATTGGCCAAAAAAATCTCCTCTTTCATTGAGCAGAGGTTTTAAATATCTGTCTAGGTGCTCTTTTTTTTCTTTTTTTTTGACAAAACCACAAAGAATGTGTGAAATCATGGGTTTCTGGGATTGAGGACATTTCAGTTTGTTGTGGCAAAATAAAAACTGGGCAAAATCAAGTGTTGGGGAAGTGAAAAATATAACACCCTAAAATTAAAAATAAAAGGTTTTTGATAAATTCAAAACCTGTACACAAATCAAAATTTGTTTTTTGGCACGGTTCACAACCCATTCAAGTTTTCTATGGATCTCCACAACCCACAGAGTTGTGAACAGCTGTTCACAACTCAGATGCGTTGTGATCTGGGCCAAACAACCCATTTCAAGTGCTCAAAAATTCTCCACAACTATAGGATTGTGAGCAAAAAAAACCTGTGAATCAAAATAAATTAAAATAGGGCATTAAATTTTTCATTCCCCAAAAACTGGGTTCCACATTGTAGAGAATCCTGTGGCATTATATAAATAAAGTAGCAAATAGCTTTCTGGAAGTCCTTAAAGGGGAATTTGGTATTAATTCTACTCCTTTGGAGTACTAATATATACTAAGAGTGGTTTTGAATTGCCTGCCTTTCTAGTACTATAGTAAGTCTGCACAATAATTGATTTAAATTAATGAATTTTTCCTTTGAGACTTAATATAGATCTCATATCAGACCTAGATTAGTTATTAATTTTTATAATTAGGATTTTTTGAAGAGTAGACCAGATGTTTTGGTTATTTATGAATTTTTGATAAGATATCTTAATAAATATCCCAATATTAAAGGGTCCAATGGTTTATAAAAGGAATGGTTCAGGTGGGGACCCAAGGATGGGTTTACCCACAGGGGGCTGGTTAGAGGAAAGTTTTGTGGTTTCTTTTTGTTTTGCTCTCTTTCTTTGTAAGAGTTATTTATTGATTTAGAGGTTTTTTTTTCTTAACTTGTTGCTGAATATTTAGGTAAAATAAGAACCCTTATTCAAGCACATGTTGGGTGGTTTAATTGGTTAAAGATTTTCATAACTTGGTTTCTGATTTCTTTTTTACTTTTATAACTGATTCACTAATAATATTTATCTGGGTAGGCACCACAAATGACTGCTTATGGGTTGATGGGCAAGAAGGCCTGATATGTGAGGAGAGGTTGGTGATGTGATGGCATGATGGTACAACTTGGTTAGGGCAGAGAGGCCCTCCTTAAATAGATAAATCCTCCCTCAGGTGGTGCTCAACGCTGCATCTGAGGGTTCTCCCTGTTCTGGTGAGGAACAGTGAGATACAGTTACATGAAGCATTTCTGCTGATTGGAAAAAGCTTTTACAGTTACATGAGGCATTTCTGCTGGTTGGAAAAGGCTTGTACAGGGTTTTCATGCATGCACAGCCCTGCTTAAAATGCTGTGAAGTGCAGATAAAATATATTCCTGTGCAGTACTGTTGGTTGGTTTGGCGCTACTTGATTCTTCCTACATGTGCTGCTGTGAATTCACTGGTGGTTTTTTGGTGCTGCATTTTCTTGCCTGCCTGCATATATTGCTGGGTATCCCTGTGGTACTTTTACTAGTGGTTTGTTTGGTATCATTTTCTTCTGACTAAATAAATTGCTGTGTGGTTCTGGGGGTTGTTGGTACTGGTAGTTTGTTTGGTATCACATGCTACTGGCTGCATAAATTGCTCTGTGTGTTGCTAAGGTTGTTTGTTTTTGGTGGATTTTTTTGCATCACATGTTACTGGCTGTATAAATTGCTGTGTGTGGTACTGGTGGGTTGTTTTGTATCACATGTTACTGGCTGCATAAGCTTCTGTATGGTGCTGAGCTTTTTTGTTACTGATGGGCTCTTTGGTATCACATGCTACTGGATGCATAAATTTCTGTGTGGTGCTGTGGTGGGTTGGTGTTTGGTTTTTTTTTTTGTTCTGGTTGAGACTGGTTCCACTTTCTCCTGCCTATAATGTTCCTGTATACTTCTGCACACCCTTCTGCATGTGTGTTTGCTTGTTTTTTGGTTCCAGTTGAGACTGGTTCCACTTTCTCCTGCCTGTATTGTTCCTGTATACTTCTTCACATCCTCCTGTATATATATTTGCTTGTATTCTGGGTAAGGTGACAGGAGCTGAACTAGTTTTACTGCCTCATGTTTCTGTATTTCTGTATTCTGGCTGAGGTGACAGGGTTGGTGTTTGGTCCAGGTGTTGAGGGTAAGATGTTACTGGTTTGTAATTGAGGCTTTCCAAGGTATGAATTTATGCCTTAAACAGAGCTGTGAAACCTGGTTGGATAGGAGTTTGCCACAGTTGGAGGTTTGCTGCACTTTATCTTCTAATCCATGGGGGATAGAGGGGTACTTTTGCTGAGTTACTATGGTTTTTTTGATGATGTAGAATCCATTTCAGAGTTTAATTTGAGGGCTTTATCTGTTTTTATACTATAAAAGTGAGTCTGATGGCTATAGGAAAGGTTTGTTCTGCCACAAAACAGTTTAGTAATTGCCAAAACGTCCCCCAATATCCCAAATAAATGCAGTAATCCTGGAATTTGCACGGTTTTCCGGGGTGCCCAAAAAAAATACCAGGGGCCAGACAGGCATCTCACACCCCTGAGAAATATTCAGAGAATTTATGGCCATTTGTAAGTGGTAATGATAAATTCACAACCCATTTGAGTCTTGCACACTGCTCAAATGGGTTGTGTGGCGCGCTTCACAACTAAAATTGAGTTGTGTGGCCTCTAAGCAACTTGATTGAGTTTTGTGGAATCTACACAGCCCCCCAAGTTGTGTAGTGTTCCACATGATGGTTTCTAATTGTGTGGCACCACACACAGCTAGAGGGGGGGGTGTAACCAGTGGGCATCCCCCCTTTTTTCTGTTGATTCCCTGGAGGGGGCGGTCAAATCCCCTTACCAGGGCCCTGGGGGTCAATTCCCCCAGGGAATAGCTATTGGATGGTAGGCTGGGGGGTTGTCAGATTCCCTCATCCACATTTCTTCTCCCCTCAGTAAAGGGAGGGGGGAGAGCCCCCCTCAAGGGTGGGGAGGTGATCAGGTCCACCCCACCCCTGGTCAACTTGCTGCAACCAGCCTAGTTGTTCATGGCTGGTGGGAGGGCAATCAAATCCCCCCCATCGCTGGTCACCTTATTTCAAATGAACCCCCTGGTTGCGTACAGTTGTGTATGGGCCCCCACAGGTAAAATGGGCTGTGTAGGTCCCTATAAAACTCCAACACGACTCGGGTTTTTGAATTTATCATCACCTATTTTGAAGGCCTGCAAAATTGCACTCAAAAAATTGAAAAAATTTGTCTCAAATCATTTCACATTTTTGATTTATTTTATCTATTATTTTGGAAAATCTAAATGGACAGAAATTTTCCAAATATACCAGGCCACCTGATTTGAATTTTTTTTGGAATTTTGGTACTTCATTTTCCCACCATAATATGGTATTCACATAAAGCCTAAGACATTCTTTTTGATTTTTCCCCCTTTTTTCCCATGAAATTTTCCAAATTCTCAGCTTGCAGTCTTTTAGTGGGCATTGAAAAGGTCCCAAAAAATCATTTGGGAATTTTTTTTAGCTCATCTTTCCCAAAAAATTCATAATTGAAAACAAAAAAGTGGTTTTTTTTGCTCCAAATCAATGAGTCAACAACCAATAGAAAATAAAATTATGAAAAATTGAGAAAAAAAAAAACAAAGAAATAATTCAATCAAGATCAATTTTTACTAATTTATTTCTTGGATTTGTAGAAATTTTAGGAGGAAAAAATTTTTCAAACAAAGTTCCCAGTCATTATGAATCAAATCTTCCAATTTTTGTGATTCCTTGATAGCAAAAGCCTTCCAAAAGGTATTCAATTGGGGAGCTGGGCACAGTTCAGAATTATAGTGGAAATAAAATATGTAACGGAAATCTTCAATTGTGAATTTTTTTGGGAAAATATAAGCTAGAAAAATTCCTCAAATAATGTTATTGGGCCCTTTTCAATTCCCACTTAAAGACTGCAAGCTCAGAATTTGGAAAATCTCATGGAAAAGAAAGAGGAAAAAAATCAAAAAGAATGTTGTATGTTTTATGTGAATCCCATTTTCTGGAGGGAAAGGGAAGTACTAAAATTCTAAAAGAATTCTCATTTGAATGGCCCAGAATATTGGGAAACTTTTGGTCTCTTCAGATTTTCCAAAATAATAGATAAAAAAAAAATTCAAAATGTGAAAATATTTGAGATGTAAAGTGTTTTTTTTTTCAATTTTTTGAGTGCAATTTTGAAGGCCTTTAAAATGGCCAAAAACTCTCATAAATATTTTAAAGGGGTTTGAGATGCCTTTCTGTCCCCTGGTATTTTTTATTTGACGACCCTGGCTGTCAGCTTTTTACTATTTACAGAGAAACCTGTAATAGTAACAAAAATAAATAACCAAAATATTTAATTAAAACAAAAAAGTAGGAGGAACTGCATAAATATTATTAGAGAAATGGATTCCCAAACCAAAAATGAATAGCGTCACTTACTGACCCCACCCTTGAATTTCTAATCCTTCATACTTGGAATAATTAAATAAAAATTTACTCAAAATCCATGACACTACTATGGCCTTTTTTGGCCAAGTTGATATTTCACACTTTTTGCCACATATAGGTTTCACACCTAAAATTCAGTCAAAACTGAGGTGTTGTGTGTATTTCAGGAGTTACATGAAGAAATGTGTTTTTTCATGATTCCCACACGCAGAACCACATCCCTACACACAGTCCCTGCGCCTCTTCCTTACCCTGTACGCATCAGATTCACGCGTGCAGAATTCACACATGCAGCAGATCCTACCCTGCACGCAGAAAAATTGACTGATCCATGCATCAAGATCTGTTGCAGCCAAACCAACAAAAGGTAACACCACTAACAACTACAAAATGGAAGGATAAAACATGCATATTCAATATCAGGACATATGCATAACAAATATTCTGAAAACTTAAAAACTTTTATCAGATTAATTCATAATGAAATTTAAATTATTTTAAATTAAGAAATAAAGTTTGAGGACCACCATGACAAGGACTGATCCAGATCTTTAATGATCACAAAACTCATTGACAGCACCTTGAGGATGTGCAAATATTTCTCTGGCTGGCTTAATAGCCTTAGAACTTGAGCCTTACCCTCTCTAAATACCCTTAGGGGGCTCTTTTTCACCCAAAAAAGGTATTTATACAGACCTTCTTTGGCTTATTGTTCCCCAGTTACCTAGAAATTTATGAATTATTTTCCAGAACATTTTCTATCCGTGATCAAGTGCTTAAAAGAGTTCAGCAAGTGACTTATGGCCCTGTCTGATTTATAGTAAAATTATTTCTGAAACTATTATTGATTCATTGAAGTTTAGTCAAGCAATCATCCCCACCTTTGCTCTGAAACCCATTATCTGAATCTTTGCAGGATTTCTGTGGATTATTGCTCAAGAGTGAGTAAATTCCTTCCTGCCTTGTCCTGAGTGCTTTTTTCCCAGCCATACTAGCTTCATTAGTCATTAAAAGGCGCCCACAATTATTCTAAGGTCTTTAAACTGACCAAGGTGGCCCCTTAAAGAGAGGTTGCTTGTCTGTAAAGATCCCCAGTAATATGATAATGGGGCCCCTCTTTTAAAAATATTGTAACTCTGCAACCAAAACATTCAAAGCTTGCACTAGCTCTTAAAATTTTTATTATTTGAGCTTTTTACATGTTTATTTTGGGAATATTATTATGCTGATTCCAAATTTGCGACCTATGAGTTGCAAATGGGCGTTAATGGCCCTTCTGGACCCATATTTTTTGTTAATGTCAACTCATGAATCCAGAAGGAGAAGGCAAAGTTTTCCATAACTTGCGTGTCCCCCAGGGATTTGCAAACAACCAATAGCAACTCTCTGGGGCATGGGAAATTTGTGAGTGGGATTTTCACCTGTTTTTCTGGCCCATTTGGGAAAAAATGACTCCCAATGGGTCATTTGAGTGCCTTCAATCCAAATTTGGGGATGTGGAATACTATGTGGGACTATTATTGGACCACAAAAAGAATCTTGGGAATCAAAAACTCAGCCTATTGGAAAAACCATGCACACACACTACACACAACCATTGGATCAATTTATTTTTCTCAACCAAAAAGTGAGAAAACTTTTGGATTTTTTGGATTGAAAATTGAATTGAATACCAAATTGCCATTCAATTTTGTTGGTTAATTGTAACAGTGGCAAGCCCAATACCCCCTGGTTTAAACATGGCTGCATTAACCAGCTTAATTGAAAGTTTTGTTAACAAAGCTTTGGATTCCAGAGTTTTGGGTAGGGATTTGGAAAAGACAAAATTTAAATCCCCAGTTGCACCCTCACCTAGGGTAACAAATGAGGAAAAAGATGTCTCTTCACAACTGGAATTGACTAAAGTTGGTGGGTCACATTTCATATTCCATTTGACTGAGAAGGATTTGGCTTGATAAATACTAATTTGACCATGTAACTATTTAACTAATGGATTCCAGAACCCCTTGAAACTTCTCCTGCAAGAGCCTTTGCTAGTAAAAGAATCCAAGATTTATTTTCAAAAAGGGGAAGCCATGCATGGCTATTCATTGAAAACTTGCAAGTCAAAGAACAACAAATATGTGGATCTAGCATGTGATAGATTTGGGGTATATAAAGGGCCATGCTTCACCAAACTTCAAAGGAAAACTCACACAAGGAAGGTTGGGTGCCAATTAATTATCCATGAAATTTGTACAGTAGCAGATCTCACATGGCTCTCTCCATTATAAATGGCCTACACAATCATCAACCATCTGAAAACCCCTTGGTGCATCTTCAACTGAGGTGAATCTCTGGTCAAGCGTTGGATCAACTTGAAGAAGGCATGAAAAATGGGCTCAATAAGCTTCATCTTAAAAGAAAATTGAGCAAGATTTATGGTGGAGAATAAATTTATGATAGAAAAAAATTTAACACTAAGCACAAGGTAAAGCCTGAAGAACTGAATTTGAAAGGTGTTATGGACTTTCTATTTGAAATACTCCAGGAATCCCAGTGGGTTTCCAGGAGAAAATTAAGTGGAGAGGGTCACTTAGAGGCCCTTTTTTAGGCTAATCCTGAGTCTATAAAACTTTGAAAAAAAATAACATCATATTGCTTTTTTTCATTGTATTTATAAAACAAATAGGTAAAACATCCCTCTATTGCATGTTCTAGGAATGAAAACAAGCAAGAAAACTTTTTCAAAGCATTTTTTTATAACATAAGAAACACATGAGTTCTACTTTTGGGCTTTGAATGAATTAAAGGATTTGGCTTATGAACACAAGAGGCTTCCCAAAGTCTTTGTGATGGACTGTGAAAAATCTCTGATTTGTGCTATTTAAAATAGGTTCCCTGATTCATCCAGAAAGTCTTGCTCCTGGAATTTGTCTAAAAATATTCAAGCAAATTGTAAACTTTTCTTCATTAATGACAATGAAGGATAGAAAATATTTATGACTCTGTGGGCAAATTATGGGGCCTCTAAAATCAAGGGGGAGGCAGAATTCAATGATTCAGAAATCAGAGTATGCTAATTTATGGCTTCTTTTGTTAATCATTTCTGCAAATGCTGATGTTGAAACTTTTATACATTGTTTCTTAAGAGACTGTGAGGAGGTGCTTGAGGCTATGGAAAAGAAAATCTTCACTATCAAAGAAACCTTTGTAAGGGTGTGTACTTGGGTCAACCCAGACTTTGGAAATAAAAAAATGTCTTGGGTAGAGGAGGCACATGCTACTTTAAAAAAATTACTTTTGGGATCTTTGGGAAAAATTTTGGATGTGTGGAAAAACCTGGAAAGAACCATTGAAAGCCAAATTCAATCATTTCATGCGTCAATTAAAAACTATTTAATAAATTTAGGAACTTTTCTTTCAAAAGAACTTTTACCTTTGGTTTAAAAATTGTCAGTTGAGGCAATTAAACTCATTGGAAAGCAATTGGAGAAGTTGAAGCGTGACCATGATGGCAAGGTGTGCTCAAATTCTTATTCAAAAAAATGTGCTTTTTGGTTTCCCATATTTTAGGTCAAATACTAGCATCAAGAGGATCCATTGGGAATGAGGATGTTCATCCTCAGTGGAGGTAAGAATATGCCCTTCCAGTGAATTAAGTGGTCTTTTTGGGTTTTTCAAAGGGTATCAATTATAGGATTGACAGATTAATTAATGTGGGCTGTTTCATATACTTTCTCATTGATAGAAGTATTTTTTGGTGTTTTTACTTTAGGGCTAGGCAATTTGTACTTTTATTTTTTGGCATTTTTACTCTAGGCCTGGTCCATAGACTCTTTCAGTTTTTATTAAATTTTTGGTGGTTTCAATTTAGGGCTGGTCCATAGACTTTTTCATTGTTTCTTTATATGGGCTGCGCATTTGGCCAGAGTTTTGAAATGTTTTGAACCTTTCCTTTTAATTTTTTTTTCAATTTGTTTGATTTTTTTTCCTTTGTTTGGTGTTTTTGTTTTTTGTTTTGTTTTTAATTTTGAATGTATTTTGGTTTCCCATTTATTTTTATTTATTTTCTTTTTCTTTTTTTTTGTGTTTTTGTTTTACTTCTTTAATTTTCAATTTATGGGTGATATCAAATTCACGGCTTCAACCGTGTGATAGTTGTGTAGTTCCCTGCACGGCTCAAATGAGCAGTGGGGGCCCATAGACGACTACGAAGGGCCGTTTCAAACACCCACAACCCCAGGGGGGTCATGTAGGACCCGTGCACCCCCGTACACGGCTCAAAAGCACCGTGTTTGGGGGTGCACAACCCCCTGCAAGTTGTGCCAGAATTTTGGGCACCCCCTGGACCACATTTGGGTTCTGTCAACCCAAATTTGAGATCAATGCATACTTTGTGGGACTTTTTTTCCACACCTAGAAATTCCACATCAACTTTAAAGTGAAACCAAAGTGAAAGTAAAGTGGAAGTTGAAATCATATAAAAATCTGCAAACAATTCTTTCTCAACTCAAAATTGAGCAAACTTTGTTTGTTCAATCAAAAGTTGGATTGAATACTGAAGTATACCATTGCATTTTTTTGCATGGGAACAGTGGCAAGCCATCTTTCTTCTGAAATTTCTGCTTGGAAGGTATACATTGATAGTGCCATCAACAAAGCTTTGGAGAAAGAAGAAAAGGATTCAGGTAATGAAACATTGGAAGCCCAAATTGCATCCTCATCAAGGGTTTCAATTGAGGAACAAAATGTTTCACAGTGGGATTTGACCTCTGGTTGTGATTAAAATTTTATGTTACCAGCCTTTGCCGTATTTAATTTGATTGAAACTGATGGAGTGCATGCCATGAATATAAAAATGTAACTATGACAGATACACATGACCCACCTCCTGTGAGAGCTTTTCCTACTAGGGAAGAGGCACAAAACTATTGTCAAACATGGGCAATGAAGCATGGTTATGCTTTCATAGTTTTCAACTCAAAGCATGACCAATATGTGAATTTAGCGTGTGATAGACATGGTTCCTATTCAGGAAAACTTATTACCAAATGGTCTAGACAAACTCACACAAGGAAGGTTGGGTGCAATTTTTTAATCCATGCAAGCCGCACAAAGGCAGACACCCTGTGGATAATCTCCTATAAAGAAACACAAAATAACCATAAACCATCTGAAAATCCCTCTGTGCATCCTCAACTGAGGAGAATCTCTGGGCAAGCCTTGGATCTACTTAAGGAAGGCATGAAATATGGGCTCAATACATTACAACTTAAGAGAAAATTGAGCAAGATTGATGGGGGGATTAAGTTGATGACCAAACAATCTATAACACTAAGCTTAAGGTAACGCTTGCGGAAAAAAGGGGAAATTGTTATGGAGGTAATCTATGAACAGCTTGAATAAACAATTTGCATTCACCATTCAAAGTTCAGTGGAGAGGGTCACTTGGAGGCCCTGTACTTAGCACATCCTGAGGCAGTAAAGCTTTCAAAACAATTCTTTCATATTGCTATTTTGGATTATACTTCTAAGACAAATAAGTAAAAAACCCCACTATTGCATGTTGTAGGAATGAAAGCCAATTGGAAGACTTTCAAAAAAGATGTTGTTTTTTTAAGAAAAGAAACATTTGATTTCTACAGTTGGTCTGTAAATGCATTAAAGGAGTTGGCTTATGATCCTGAGAGAATTTCAAAAGTCTTTGTGATGGACTGTGAAAAATCTCTGATTTGTGCTATTGAATCTAGTTTCCCTGATTCATCAAGACAATGTTGCGCTTGGCACTTGTCTAAAAACATACAAGCAAACTTTAAAGCGCGCTTTGTTAATGACATTGAAGGATGGAAAAGGTTTATGACTCTGTGGGCAAAGTATGGGCCCTCAAAGACCAAGGAGGAGGCGGAGGTCAATGATGCAGAACTCAGAGTAGGTCCAAATCACTGCTTCTTATCCTTCCTAGTTTTGGTTTCTGACCTTTTGACTTGTATAGTGCTTCTTGAAAGAATATGAGGATGTATTTGAGTATATGGAAAATAAAGTTTTCCCTATCAGAGAGACATTTGTAACAGTGTGGACTTGTATAAACCCAGATTTTGGAAACAAAACAACATCTCAGGTTGAAGAAGCCCATGCAACTCTCAAAAAATTCCTTGCAAACTCTTTGGGAAACCTATTGGATGTTTGGAAAAGCCTTGAAGTAACAGTTTCAAATAAAATTAAATAGTTTCATGCATCACTTTATAACTCTTGAATTAAGTTAGGGACATTTCTTCCACCTGAAATGTTACCATTGGGTTACAAATTGTCTTTAGAGGAAATTCATCTTATTAGGGAACAATTTGAGAAATTCAAACCTGATCATGATGGTGAAGTGTGCACCAAGTCCAATTCCAAGACTATGGGTTTGCCCTGTTCCCACCAAATAGGCAACTGTCTAGCATTCAGAGGATCCATGGTACCCAAAGATGTTCATGCTCAGTGGAGGTTAGACTATGACCTTTGCAGTTCTGGTTCTGTAAGTTGGCTAAAGTTGGATTTTTCAAGTTGGATTGTTCAAATCACTATTTGATTAATGCCTTTTGATTAATGCTTTTTGATTAATGTTTTTTGATTAATGTTTTTTGATTAATGAATACTAATTCACTAATGGTTGATCCTTTTGAATTTTTCAAGTTCAATGTCAATGATATGCTAAGCATTCCCCAGTTACATGAAAAAGTGAATGCAATGATCTTGGAATCTCCAGATCATGAGCAAAGCAGCCTATTGAAGTATATCATTCAGAAGATTACAAAATATTGATTGAAGCAAGGAATTGAACCTAAAGTCTTACAATTGAGTAGGGGAAGTCCAAAATTGACAGATATGCGGCAACAACCATCTTGGTTTAAGCATGTTGAAAGACAACCCAAGGGGAAAAAAAGGACAATAAGCGATCAAAACAAGAAAAAACAAAATATTTTAAGTCTTTTCTTTGGGGATATGTTTATTTTTTTTGTTTTAATGAAGCTAGTTACTAACTAATGATGAATTGTTAGTCAAAGTTGGCAGAATCTGAATCTGAATTTCATAGTTCAGAGGAAGAGACTGAAATTTAATTGGGATCACTCAATTTGGAATTGGAATCCTCTTCAGAGGAAGATAATTTGCAGCAAAGCTCAACCAGAAGCTCATCTTTGGTGAGTATTCATTTAATTGATCTGATTAAAGAAATTAATACTAAGTTAGTTTTCATGATAGGAACCAAACGTAAAATACCTCAATCAAATACCCAAGAAATTCCATAAGTTCTTGCGTGAGGTGTTGGATCCAATTGGATATGGTAATTGCAGATTTAGAGTCATTGCTACAGCTCTTGGTTATGAAGAAAATGGTTGGTTTAAAGTTAGGAATAAAATGATTTAAAAATTAGAGAAACATAAAGCATGCTACATTAAGATGATTAGTGGTGCAAAGGAGGTTGAAAAGATTAAACAAAGAATTGATGTTGAAGACATCAATGAAAAGATTCCCTCCTCAAAATGGCTGGCTAAATTAGATATGGGTCAAATCATAGCAGACACATATTCCAGACCTATATGTTTTATTTCATTGGAGTCATGTGATACTTATACTCCAATGAAAAATGGTGTTACTGATAAATCAGATCCAATGTTCATTTCCTTTGTAAACAATAACCACTGGTTTCTATTAGTACTTGAGGGAGAAATGATTCTGTTCCCACACATTGTAGAAAAACCAAGTTCATTGATTTCTAAAAAAGCACCTGGTTTGGTTGATCATCTCAAAGATAAAATGCAAATGTATTCTAGATTTTAACAGACTTTGACTTTGTTTTATCATTGGGTTTCAGATAAATTGTAATTCTAATGCAGCTAACAAGTTCTATTGATAAAAAGGGTTATCACATTTTGAACATCATTATATTGAGTGTTTTGAATTAACATCATTGTATTGAGTGTTTTGAATGAGGTTTTAATGGGTAGTTGGTTCAACTTTTTTGGGCTGATTCCATCAGAAGCTCAACTTATGTTAAGCTTGGGATGGGATCAGCTTAACACAAGTTGAACTTGTTTTTTTTTGGTGTTTTTACTTTAGGGCTTGTCAAAAGACTTCTATAATTTTGGGCCCTTTTAATTTAGGGCTAGTCAAGTTGAACTTAATTTAGGGCTTTTCAAGTGAATTGTATTTTTTTTGATGTTTTTACTTTAGGGCTTGTCAAGTTACTTGTCTTTTTTTGGGTGTTTTTACTTTAGGGCTTGTCAAGTTACTTGTCTTTTTTGGTGTTTTTAGTTTAGGTCTAGTCCAGTTACTTGTGTTTTTTTGGGTCTTTTTAATTTAGGGCTAGACCCTTGGATATTACCAGCTTTTTTATTTATTTATTTATTTATTTTTTGTTTTTTTAACCAAAAAATGAACATTCTTTGATTTTTTGGTTGAATTCTGTTTTTTTGGAAGTTTTATCAAGTTTATGGGTTATGTTAGCACCCTTTAATTCCTTTTTATTTTGGATCACAGCGGTCTTGTGGTGTGTGGGATGCTACACAACCACATTTGAGCCGTTTACAACTCCACATGGCTTAAATGTAGTCGTTTGGAATCCCACATGCCGGCAGACCAGGCTGGGTTGGCCGCGCAACTCTTTGAGCCATGGGGGGTTGTACACAGCTTGGATTAGACTGTGTGGCGAGCCACAAGGCCCCTTTTGAACCGTGTGCACGGCTCAATGAGCCATGAATTTAACATTTCCCTTACTTTAATTTATTTTATTTTATTTTTAATTTTTTTTCTTTTTTTGATTTTTTCTTCTTTTTTGCAGATGGGGAATGGGTCATGAATGGCCACTCAACACCCAACTTGGGTTTTTGGTTGGCTGTTCAAGCCTGAAATGTGTTTTGAGTGGCCTTTCAGCACTCAGATGGGTTGGTAGCTGCCATTTGCGACTGGATGTGGTCCCAAGTTGCGCCACAAAACCCAATTTTGGTTGTGAACAAGTTTTTTAGGGTTGAAAATTGAATATTTTCCTATTATTATTCCAATACTTCATCACTCTCTGTAGCTAAAGGACTGCAAGGTTCCTGGTATCAGAGATCTTACACCAGAAAACTGCATGAATTGCAGGATTACCACGTGTATTGGGGACTTTTGGGGATTTTGTGGCAACATAAAAACCATTTTAAACCTAGTTTTGGGGGCGTGAAAAATTTAATGCCTTCAAAATAAATAAAAAATAAACAAAAAATTAAACAAAAAAACATAATATCAAAAAAAAACAATAAAAAAATTGAAGAAAATTTTAAAAAAAAATTAAAAAAATTAAAAGAATAATTAGGATATTTCAAAACTCCAGGGCCATGAGTGCACATTAATGGCGCTATAAATAAAGAAAAATAAACAATTAAAAATTCTAAAAAATTTAAAAAATCGTTCCCAAAAATGTGAAAAATAGGAAGCTAAAACTAAAAAGGAACAATATACATACAATACAACCCTGAAATAAAATAAAATACAATACAATATAATGTTCAAATAAAATACAATAAGACACCACTTATGAAGCCTCATCCATAAAAAATAAAAAAATAAAACAACATTCTACATCATCTATCATATCAAGAATAACACCATCTCAAAAATCAAACACCATCTCTGCCAAAGTAGCTCACCAAATTTTGTTCTCAATCCCCCCCAAAGCTTCTTCCTTACCCACAAAGAATTTTGATGAACCAAGCTAGAATCTCCATCTAATAGTGAAACTTTCAGCTGGCTACCACTTGGATCCAACTGACTAAGCCATAAATAATTAAAATACAAAAATAAAATAAGGAAAAAAAATGAAAACTGAAACTAAAAATAAAAATAGAAAATAAAACCTCAAGTAATGAGAAAGTGAGTAATATTATTACATAAATGGGGTCTTTGTGCAAAATTAGGTAGGGTGAGCCACTGGCACCACCACCCAATTCCCACTCCTTCTGGTAGAACCATGGTTTCCTGTGTACCCTTGCTCTTCACATCCACGGGCACAGTTTTCTGGCAAAAAATTTGGTCTGAAACCCCCAATTCTGTCTAATTTAGGAGTTATGGACAAAAATAGCTTTTTTCCATAACCCCGCGCACAGCTGCAAACCCTCAGCAAAGAACACGCAGGAGCCACAAAAACAGTCCTGCCAGCAATCAAGCAGCTACCTTGTCAGCTTCCTGATGCAAGGAACTTTGCCATCCTTTAGCTACAGAAAGTGATATTGGTGTTGAAATAATAATTCCAAGAAAATTATGGTAAAATGCTTAAATAATTGATTTAAAAGCAAGGGCAAAGTTTGGTTGGTTTGTTTGGATTAAGTTTGTTTAAATATATATTTTTCAAGAGGGGCCACAGTTCATGCAAACTGGGTATCTTTATTGAATAACAACCTCTCTTCAAGGGGCTCTTTTGAACTGTGTAAAGACCCTGGGACAATGAGGTCTTAAATGATTTCTCACAAAAGACTAACTCAAGGGGATGGGTGGACTGGCTGTCTTACAGCACTTATGCCTGGGTTGCAAGGAGGAGAAAACTTACTAATTTAAGTACTTACTTCAAGAAGCTTGTAGAAATTCACGGTTGAAAGGGTCTCAGCACAATTATTGGGGTTATTTGCTGATATTCTTCATGGAATCAATGTTGGGGCCAGAATTATTAATAATACTATCAGACTATAGCCATATATCACTTTTTTATCTTGAAGAACACTTGATCACAGATGGCAAGGGGTCTGGATTGATACTTAAAAATTACTGGGGTTTAAATCACTTCAAAAGGGTTGTTTATATACCTTTTTGGGGTAACAAGACCTTCTCAGGGCACGTAGAGAGGGTTTTTCTTGGGTTCTGAGGCTAGAAAGCTGGCCAGGGCTAGTTTGGAAGGTAGTTCTGGTGCGGTCAATCTGCTAGCCTTGTCTATTTCATATTTCTTTGTGAAATAATTGTCAGAAGGTGTTTAAATGTTAATTTTTTATTTTTATGATTCAGACACATTTCCTTATTTTGTATTAATTTCTTTTGAGTGACATGGGTGGAAGTGGGTATTAGTAGATTCTACGGCATCTTCTGCACATGTTGGGAATTTTTAATAATTTTTAGGTTAACTCCTTATTGTGTTTTGTGGTTCATAAAGATTTGGAAATATCATTTATGTGACAACCTTCATGATTGATTTCCCACAATTTATTTGCTTTATATTTTGATTTTCATATTTTTTATTCAATATTCTTAGGTTTCAGACATCCCTCTGTCCGGCAGTCAAGTTGTTACATATACATGATGGATGCATGCAGGTTTTAGCCTGTTCCTGCGGTACCTGGATGTCAGGCTTAGTACAATTTTTGTTGATGCGCGCAGGCTTGACAGCTACGTGCGGGAATCTGTTGCCTGCAGCCAGTCATTCATTTTGCATGCAGGCCTTTTGAAATGCGCCTACATATTGAGTGTCAGGCGTGTGTACCCTTACTGTATGAATGCAGGGCTGCGCGCGGGAATTGTGACACAACACAAATCCGCCTGTAACTCCTAAAATATACAAAACACCTCAATTCTTAATGAGTTTGAGGTGTGAAACCTTTACATGGCATAATGTGTGGAATGTTAAAATGGCCAAAAGGTGCCATGGTGGTGTCGTGGTCTGTTGGTCATTTTGTTTAATAATTATTGAAACATGTAAGGAGTTAGAATTTAAGGGTGGGTTCAGTGAGTGACCCTACTCAATTTTGGGTGGGGAATCCATTTCTTTAATAATATTAATGGATCTCTCACTCCTTCAAATTTTATTATTTTTTTTCTGTTTTAAATCTTCTTTGACAGGTTGCTCTGTCCAAGTAGCAAGCTGAAATACCTGGCGCGGGTCTGAATTAGCTGCTAGATAGCAACCAGCGTGCAGATAGTCACTACCAACTAATCTGCGGGTATTCAAAAAACTAACATGCAAGGTAGTTGCTACCAACCAGCCTGCGGGTAGTCAAAGCAACTACCGCATGCAGCATTTGCCACTGGTTTCTGGCCCTGCAAGTAGTTGACAACTACCTTGCGCAAGCCCCTGGCAACCAACTGGGTCATTGCCCCAGGTTGCCCCTCAGCTCCCAGAGATGCTGCCGTCTCCCAAAACAGAAATGGGGCTGTGGGGTACCTCAGATACACCCCAAAGCCCTTTTCCACACTACATGGGACCCAAAGAGTGCCACCATGTGGTGGAGAATAGTATGAAAGTGCCTAAAAAACCCAAAATTCTGGAAAAATGGGTCCTGCACCCATTTTGGAACTGTACCAAAGGTTTTCAGGACCCTTGTAATAGGACCTGTGTGGATGATTTTGATCCAAAAGAGTACATATTAGTTACTTTAAAAACCTGAGAGTGTGTACTAAGGATACAAAGAGGCCTATCTTTGTGCTAGATGGGTTAAAAAACACCAAACACTCATACAACACACTCCCTTATCCCAGGTAAAAAAGCTGTACCTAAATAATCAAAACTAGGGGTGTACTACCTAATTAAGTGCCTGTAATTAGATCAATGTTGGCAGAAGAGCCTCAGACTCAAAATAATCTTTCAGAATAATTTCCCCAGAGCATTTTTTTAAGCCCCTGGCCTCAGGAAGCCATGGCTTATTTTTTATGTATCAATTGAAAACCCACCCACTAGGCTGATACAATGAGGTCATTAAGCGCTTGGAAACATGCACAAAACCCCAAGTATGGTGACATAGGACTTTCTATACTTTTGAAAATGCTATAGCAGGTCTACAAAAACACATGCATGGTTCCTTGGCCTCAGCACTAGCCTGGTTCACCTGCCTTTGGCTGGTAACATACCTGTACAATGAGGGGCCCCAAACAATATAAATAAAGGCCCCTCCCCCAGCCATTTCTAACTCATTCATTCCATTTATATATATTCATTATTGCTTCAGATATTTTTTACCTTAAGACATCAAACCCTTATAATAAATAAGTGTGTATCCTGGACCACATTATGATAAAATTATAGACCAAAACTCTTGAATCCTTATTTTTCGGACAAATCATCATCAAAACATTCAGCCTGCCCCAGTACCAACTTCCAGCACCCTGAATACTTGCATATTGGCCCATCAATCAAGAATAAGTCAAGATCTAGATCTAGTAAGTGATAATCCTGACCTATACCCCTTTTTTCAGCTTTTTACTATGTACAGAGCAACCTGTCAAAATAACAAAAACAGAAAATAAAAATGAAATAAATGAAATATTAAGGAGGAGTGGGAAATCCATAAATATTATTGCAGAAATGGTCTCCTTACCCAAAAAAAGGTAGGGTCACTCACTGACCGCACCCTTGAAATATAACTCCTTCTTATTTTAAATAACTAAAATTGACCAAAAGGTCACAGCACCACTTATTTTAAATAACTAAAATTGACCAAAAAGGTCACAGCACCAATATGGCACCTTTTGCCAATTTAATGTTTCACATTTATTGTCATGTATGGGTTTCACACCTAAAATTTGGTCAGAATTGAGGTGTTGTGTATATTTTAGGAGTTACACATGGAAATGTGTTAAGTCACAATTCCCATGCGCAGACCCGCGTCTCTATACAACCCCAACGCATCACCCTCCTGCATACAGAAGTCCCATGCGCAGCCAATTTTTCCAGGAATGCAGTGGATCTTACCCTGCACGCTGTGGTAGTCCAAAACTGTCCTATAGCCATCAGACTCACTTTTCTAGTGTAACAACAGCTCAACCCCTCAAACTAACCTCAGAATTGGATTTTGCATCACAAATAACCCATAGTCACTCAGCAAAAGTACCCCACTATCTCTCATGGATTAGAAGATACAGTCCAACAAACCTCCAACTGTGGAAAACTCATACCCAACCAGGTGTAAAATCTCTGTAAAAGACACAAGAAATATCTTGTAAACTCTCAAATACATGCCAGTAACAGCTTACCCTCAATAACAGGACCATATACCAACCCTTTCACCTTAACCAGAATACAGCAATACAGATACAAGAGGCAGTACAGCTAGTTCACCTCCTATCACCTCACCCAGAAAGCAAGCAAATATACATATAGGAGGCTGTGCAGAAGTGTACAGGAACAGTGTAGGCAGGAGGAAGTGGAACCAGTCTCAACCAGGACCAAACAAATAAGCAAACATACATACAGAAGGCTGTGCAGAAGTATACAGGAACAATATATGCGGGAGGAAGTGGAACCAGGCTCAACCAGAACCATGCAGTACCAAACAACCTCAGCACCAAACAGCAATTTATGCAGCCAGAAGCATGTGATAACAAAAAAAGCAGCAGTACCAACAACCTCAGCACCACACAGCAATTTATGCAACCAGTAGCATGTGGTGCCAAACAGACTACCAGTACAAGTACCACAGGCCTACCCAGCAATATATTCAGGCAGTCAGAACCATGCAGTATCAACCCACCACAACACCACACAGCAATTCATGTAGTCAGAAGCATGTGATACCCAGCAAACCACCAGTAACAACACCCCCAGCACTACCCAGCAATATATGCAGGCAGTCAAGAACATGCAGCACCAAACAAATCACCAGTGAATGAACAGCAGCACATGTAGGGAGAATCAAGTAGCACCAGACCAACCATCATTACTGCACATGAATACATTGTATCTGCATTTCACAGCAGTTTATGCAGGGCTGTGCATGCATGAAACCCCTGTACCAGCTTTTCCCAACAAGCAGAAATGCCTCATGTAACTGTACAAGCCTTTTCCAACCAGCTAAAATGTCTCATGTAATTGTAGCTCACTGTTCCTCACCAGAACAGGGAGAACCCTCAGGGGCAGCCTTGAGCACCCCTGGGGGCAGGATTTTCCATATAAGGAGGGCCTCTCTGCCCTATCCAAGTTGTATCACCCATCTCAGTATGCCATCTGGCCATTAGCTATCCCCATCCACCCTATCAGGCCTTCTTGGCCCATCCATCTGTGGTACCTACCCAGATAAATATTAGTAGTGAATCAGTTATAAAGGAAAACAAGAAATCAGAAACCAAGTTATTACCCATCTTTAACCAATTAAACCACCCATCAGGTGCTTGAACAAGGGTTCTTCTGTGAACTAAATATTCAGCACCATATTGAAGAAACCCCACCCATTAGTTATTAAATAACCCTTAAAAAGAAAGAGATCAAAACAAAAAGAAACTACCAACCCTTCCTCTACCCAGCCCCCTGTGGGTAAACCCATCCTTTGGTCCTCTCCTGAACCAGCCCTTTGATAAACCCTTGAGCCCTTTAATATTGGGGTATTGGTTAAGATCAAACATATCTGATCAATAAATTAACCAATAGTCCAATACATCTGGTCTATTCTTCAACAGATCCTACCAATATCACAGTAAATAATTAATCTAGGTCTGATCTGAGACCTATATTAAGTCTCAAAGAAAACAGCCATTAATTTAAATAAATAATTGTGCAGACTTACTATAGTACTAGAAGGGCAGGCAATTCAAAACCACTCTTAGTATATACTAATACTCCTGAGGAGTAGAAGTAATACTAAATTCCCCTTCAAGGACTGCCAGCAAGCTATTTGCTACTTTTTATATTATCCCACAGGAGTCTCTACAACACATCTGAATGGACTGATCCCTGCGTCAGGATGCGTTGTGACAAATCCAACAGCAGGTACCGCTCACAGGAGCTACAACCTAGCAAGGTTTACCTGGAATATGTAATAAGTTTACATATGCATTAAAAATGATCTAAAAAACTTAAAACATCAATAAAAATATTATATAATTGATTTAAAAATTTTTTGAATAATAAATCAAATATTTAACATTACCAAAAAAACAGACAGATCCTGATCCTTAAAGACCGCAAAACACTACAAGGAGTCGCTGTAAAAATTATTTAAAATTACCTACGTGCTCATCAGATAATGGAAAATCAATGAATATCCTTATCTTTCTACTTTAAACCAATATTAATAGTACAAAAGAAGGATAATGGAAGAATGATCAGAATTACGCCATCAAAAGATCAACAGATTCTGTGGCTAAAATAGTACAGAAAACCAGCAGATCTGAGGACAGCTGATTGACAAAACCAAGTGGACGTGCCAAACGTTCACTGAATGGCCTAACAGCCTAATCACATAAGCAGAACCCTCTCTATGTACCCTGAAAAGCTCATTATCACCCCAAAAAGAAATTTATACAGACCTCTTTTGATCCATTATTCCCCATCAGTTTTACCAGGAATTTTTTATTATCAATCAGAAACTGTGTAATTTTTGATCAAGTTCTTATAAAGAGATAAGCAAGTGATTTATGACTTATTCTGCAGTATTATTATTATTTCTAAAAAAAATAAACCTGATTCATTAAATTATAGTCAAGCAATCAACCCCAACTGCTCTGAAACCCTTCACCTAATTATTTTCAGGATTTCTGTGTAATTATTTCTCAGATTAAGTGTTTCCCTTCCTGCCTTGGTCATTGTGCTGTTTTTCCTGGCCATACCAGTGGATAAGTCCTTATAAGGCACCCATTATTCATTAAAAGGTTCTTAAACTGCCTAAGGACTCCCCTTGAAGAGAGGTTGTCTGTCTGTAAAGAGCCCCAGTATTATAATACTCTGGCCCCTCTTTTTATAAAATATTGAAAACCCTTCTAGCCAAACCAACTAAACCTTGCATAAGCTCTTGAAGTATTTATTATTTGAGATCTTTCAGTGTTTGTTTTCGGAATATTATTATTCCAAAATTTTTATCATTCTCTGTAGCTAAAGGACTGCAGGGTTCCTGGTATCAGAGAGGTGACACCTTTTGGATGTTTTGCAGAACCCAGCCCCCAATGAAATTATACACATCCTTCTTGAAAGGAGTCCTTTCAAGCCCCACAGGCACCACAATTGCTCCTATATTGTCCCAAACAGTCATATACCTGTGTTCTGGAGGGCTCAAAAACCCCAATAAGTTCTTGGCCCCTCCATTTAAATTTATTTTTATAAATATAGAAACAAATTTACCCCTTCTAGCCAAATCATATACCTGGCATTCCATCCTATTTTTACTTCAAATGTTTTATCACCTCTATTAGCTAGAATGAGTGAGCTCCTTGGCATCTAGTAGGCTGGAAAAAACCAGTGTCAAAGCCCATAGTCCTCTGGTTTTATTTTCCAATGAAATCTCCCTTGCTCTTCTGTCCCTCATTCAACCTTGGCTTCCTATTACCAACCCCAAGAAAAATATTTTAACCAAGGCTTAAGACTATGAGTACAATCTCTATCAAGTTATCTGATGTTTATCCACTGATTTGAGCCTATTTCATTCATTTTCCCATTGAAAAACCCAGGAGAATTATATGTTAAAAATTTAATTTAAAAATGACCAATTATCTAATTTCTTGTTCTTTGCAAAAATGCAACAATGGATTTTCAAATAAGTGATAAATTGGTTTCAGATCATCTGTAAAACCAAGAAAATGGATGCATTTGTTATTAAAAAAAAGCAATTTTTACCAAATTCTTTCAAATTCCCTGATCAAACCAATTCAATTTAATCAAAATTTTGTCAAATCAATTGTTGAAACACTCCAAAGTTGATTTCATCAATTGGGTTGATCATTTTGAGGATTGATTGAATCAATATTTTTAGGATTTTTCAGGATTTCCCAAGACCTTTAATTCCAAGATTAACCATAACCAAGAGTGCATAGTTGAAGAGAAGTTACTGTTAAAATTGAGGTTAAATTGGTTGAAGGGATCAATCTGGTAAAATTACATGTGGTTGGTAAATTGGATGGTCATAAAATAATAAATCAATAGTATTGGCGTGGAATAAAAGCACCAATGGGATCCATCCTAAATTCAAAGCCTTAATCATCCTCATCCGTTGAATTTGACCTCCTCATCCTCTGTTTTCATCAAAGATTTGTAACAATTGTTTAAATTTAGATAATTATTTTTTCTCTTCAATTGGATATACCATTTTCTTCAATTATTTCTGCTTACAGTTTTTTATTAATGTATTCAATCCCTGCTGCCAATAATGGTATGCTTTCTTTGATAAGTGATTATCTTAACTTTTTTTTGGGGTGCGTGTGTGTGTGTGTGTGATCTCTTGAATAATTTTTAGAGCCTTCTATCCTCCTCCTCCTCTTCCTGCTTACCAGGTTCAAATGCAAACCATAATTTATGTGTTTTAACTATTAAAATGTTAGAATGAAATCTATGGAAAGGCTTATAAGGATGCAATGAAGTTTTTTCAAGTGAACAAATTTCAAATTAAATACTCTCACAGAAATTTCAAGAGGAAGAATGTTAAATCATATAGAGAGAGGAGGGAAGAGGAGGAAGAGAGAGATCAAGCAAATGAAGATGGATTGAGGGAATGAGAGATATGAAAGAGAGAGATTGAGGGCTATTTTGCCATAAATGATTTATGAACAACACGTGAAACCCCCCAGAGGTTGCATACTACTTGTTAACAACTAATTTGGCTTGTGAACCAGTGTTTGGTACCCCTTTGAGTTTCAAACAAGTTGACCTCAGCTTCATTTTTCCCTTTATATCACTCTTTACAATCACACAACTCAAAATGCTCAACCTTTCAATTGAGTGGTAATAATTTTGAAGGACATCAAAGCTGGTAAACAATTAAATCCAACACAAGAAGCCTTCTTCATTTCACTTGGCTGACCACTCTTTTCTCAGGCTTCCCCATCAATACATTTCCAGACGGTCTCAATGCTCTTTTACCAAACTGCAGACCACATATACTGAACAGGATTCCTCTTCCCACTAATTTGTTCATAATTGAGTTCAGAAATCCAGTCCCATCCTTTTGATCAACTCCATCATGCACCCAATCACATTCAATAAACCACTTGTGCTAAAAGAGAAAATTTTATATTTCAGCTCTTCTGTTGGTTGTTTTCTTCCTAATTTATTGGTTGTAATCTTAGTACTCACGCCAGGTTCTGCTTCCCAATGAAATCAAACCAGTGGTCCTGGTTTTTCCAATCATCATTTTATCATTAATTTTATATCTATGATTATTTCTTCTGCAATGGATTTGTTATTTTAATGATTCCTTGTAGTTTTTTTAAAACAGGATGAATTTCTCACTCAAGAGGAATATTTAGAAGATGAATAATTGCCAAATTTGGATGAAGGGGAAGATTCAGAACATGAAGAGCTGCCAGATTTGGGTGTTTTTGAGATGGTGGGCTTCCATTTTCTTTTATTTTTTATTGTTTTTTTGGATATTTTTTTCATTAATTTCTTCATTCAAACATTGATCAGAGTTCTGGAACCATTGTGAATAATTAAGCTCCTTCTCCTGAATAAAATCCTGAGAAAATAATCAAGGATAAAGGTATCCAATGAAGATGGTGATGCTACTTACTATCCCTCTAGAAGGACGGTATTAGCAGGCCCAACAATCAGTGAGAAAGTGAATAAATTTAATACTTTCTCATTTTTTAATTTTTTCTGATTGTTTTGTGGTCTTCGCTATTTTATTCTTGCACATCATTGTATTCTTTTTGTGGAATCTTATACAAAGTATCAATTGAAGAATTGAGTTTGATCTTTAGACCATATTTTATGTTATTAAAAGTTCTGATTTTTGGTTTTAGTTCCCATACAAAGACTTTATTTCCCCAAATACAGCCACTCCACATATATCACATGTTCAAGATTTTATAGGGGATAGGAACTGTGGCTTTAGAGCACCAGCCATTTCTTTGGGGAGGAACTCAGAAGACTGGATTGAAGTAAGGAAAGAAATGGTTAAAGATCTTGATTCAAACAAAATCTTCAAGGACCAAATATCACTGCATGATATCTGGGGTGAAGCTTTCAAAGAAGCCAGAAGGCAACTGAACCACATTCCTGGCCAAGCTCCCATAAATATGTGGATGAAATTTCCATGCAATGGTTTCCTTCTGGTTGAAGGATTTTAGTGTCCAGAGGTTCTTTTTTCTTCTTTGATGCCTTGAAATTATCTTCCTCTGATTTTTCATCCAACTTCAAATTCTAAATCTTCTCCTATTGGCATCATTCTTTTATAAAACTTAAAACATAGAGTCTCATCCAAGTTCAAGTCTGATTACTGTTCAGCTCCCAGGTTACATCCAATTTGGAAAATCTTTGTGAAAAATCATTCCAAATCTTGAAAAACCATTATTGAGAAAAATTAGAGCTTGGTCATGCGGTTTTGTTCCCGCCAAAAAAATCAAGTAGAATCATGAAAAAATCATACTTGACTCATTTTTAATATTTTATCCATATTTGTTCTGTATTTTTTATTTTTTGAATTAATGTTGGAAGGTGTGTACATACATCCAGAAGTTCTGTATTGAGAATCTATTTGATTATGTTTTTAAATTTCAGAGAGCTTGAATACCCCCACAAAAATATTCTAAAAGGAAAAAAAAATATCCAAAAATCCAATGAGAAAATTCAATTTTTTTGAATTTTTTGGCTTTTCAAAAGAAACCTTCAATGGAAAAATGATATGCAAAAATACTGAATTTTTTTTAAAAAAAAGATGTTAAATAGTTGTATTGATTTTCTAACAGGTTGAAACACCAAGAAAAAATTAAAAACAAAAACAAAGGGATCCAAAAGTCTAATGAGAAAATTGAATTTTTGAAATTTTTTGGTTTTTTGAAGGAATTTTTAAAGGTAATATAATACATCAAAAAACTCTGAAAGAGATATTATAATTCTCTTAGACTGTTTTTTAAAATTTTTGAAAGCTTGAATTACCAAAAAAAATGAAACAAAAAAGAAAATAACAGGATGCAAATGTCCAATGATAAACTTGAATTTTTTTGAATTTTTTTGTTTTTTGAAGGAATTTTTTAAGGTAAAAGAGTACATACAAAAAATATGAAAAAAAATATTTGAAAGCTCTTTGCATGTTACTTTAAATATTTTGTAGCTGAAATAACCAAAATAAAATAATTAAAATATCCAAAATGAGGATCTAAAAACCCAGCCAAAAATTGGTTTTTGCAGAATTTTTTAATTTTTTGATTCCACTTTTGGAGGGGTTTTAATTCCAGAAAAATTACTATGAATTTTTTATGGGGGTTTCTAAGCCCCAGAAACAGGAATGCAGCTTCAGAACTCAAAAAAAAAATACTCACAAATATTGTGAAATAGGGTATTTTTCCATGTAGCAGCAGAGGTGTACAACCGCGGGTTGACATAATATTCTGTGAAATAAGTGATTGTAGGGGTGAGAAAATTAATGCCCTAAAAATGAAAATAAAAATAATAAAAATGAAAATGAAAATAAAGATAAAAATAAAAATAAAAATAAAAATAAAAATAAAAGTAATAAAAATAAAAATAAAAATAAAAATAAAAATAAAAATAAAAATAAAAATAAAAATAAAAATAAAAATAAAAATAAAAATAAAAATAAAAATAAAAATAAAAATAAAAATAAAAATAAAAATAAAAATCAAAATAAAAATAAAAATAAAAATAAAAATAAAAATAAAAATAAAAATAAAAATAAAAATAAAAATAAAAATAAAAATAAAAATAAAAATAAAAATAAAAATAAAAATAAAAATAAAAATAAAAATAAAAATAAAAATAAAAATAAAAATAAAAATAAAAATAAAAATAAAAATAAAAATAAAAATAAAAATAAAAATGAAAATGAAAATGAAAATAAAAATGAAAATGAAAATGAAAATGAAAATGAAAATGAAAATACAAATAAAAATACAAATACAAATACAAATACAAATACAAATACAAATACAAATACAAATACAAATACAAATACAAATACAAATACAAATACAAATACAAATACAAATACAAATACAAATACAAATACAAATACAAATACAAATACAAATACAAATACAAATACAAATACAAATACAAATACAAATACAAATACAAATACAAATACAAATACAAATACAAATACAAATACAAATACAAATACAAATACAAATACAAATACAAATACAAATACAAATACAAATACAAATACAAATACAAATACAAATACAAATACAAATACAAATACAAATACAAATACAAATACAAATACAAATACAAATACAAATACAAATACAAATACAAATACAAATACAAATACAAATACAAATACAAATACAAATACAAATACAAATACAAATACAAATACAAATACAAATACAAATACAAATACAAATACAAATACAAATACAAATACAAATAAAAATACAAATACAAATACAAATACAAATACAAATACAAATACAAATACAAATACAAATACAAATACAAATACAAATAAAAATACAAATACAAATACAAATACAAATACAAATACAAATACAAATACAAATACAAATACAAATACAAATACAAATACAAATACAAATACAAATACAAATACAAATACAAATACAAATACAAATACAAATACAAATACAAATACAAATACAAATACAAATACAAATACAAATACAAATACAAATATGGAATTAATTTTCTCATGTGCACAATACCTTGAATCATGGTTGTTCTACCTCTGCATGCCATTTCTGCTAAATAGACAAACAATTTATTTCATGATTGTTTCACAAATTTTTATTTTTAAAATTCTGATTCAGCAGTCCAGTAGCTGTATTTCATATACTCTCATAATAAATCTTTGATTTTTTTGGTGGAATGAGGGTGTATCAGAGTGAGAAAACCTTCCATGAGAAACCAAACTTTGTTTTTGACAAAAACCACCATTTCAATGGCGGGTTCTGAAATACACATGCCCCTAAATGGTGTATTTCAAAATGGTGTGTTTCATGGGAATTGAAGATTTCAAAAATCAAATTGGCCATTTATGCATCAGCGTCCATCCACCATCCATGGAAAGCAAAAAGCCCATTGACACCTCCACATCAAAAAATCCATACCAATCCCATCTCCATCAATTCAAAACATCTCATCTGCATTGCTTTACATCTTCTGTCAGCTCTCTGATACCAGGAACCTTGCAGTCCTTTAGCTACAGAGAGTGATAAAAATGCTGGAATGATAATAATAATTATTATTCCAATAATAAACACTTAGAAGCTAAAATAAATGATATAATAAGAGCAGTTGCATGATTTAATTTCTTGGTAATAAATGGTTTTCAATATAATATAAAGGAGGGGCCACAGTATCATACTACTGGGGATCTTTACAGACTAGCAACCTCTCTTCAAGGGGCCTCCTTAGGCAAATTAAGAACCTTGGAATGAAGATGGGTGCCTTAGAAAGGACTTATTCCACTAATGGCCGGGCGTAACAGCACAAATGGCCAAGACAGGGAGGATAACACTCACTCTGAGCACTTTACCACGAGAATCCTGGAATAATTGGAAGGGTTTCAGAGCAGATGGGGTGGATTGCTTGACTAAACTTCAAGGGTTGATTGGTTAATAAGGATAAATAATAGTACTACAGACAAAGTCTTAAATCACTTTCTTATCTTCATATAAGCACTTGATCAACGATGACATGTTTTCCAATAATAAATGATTCCCGGTTAAACTGATGATGGAATAATGGATCCAAAGATGTCTGTATAAATACCTTTTTGGGGTGATTTTGATCTTCTCAGGGCACGTAGAGAGGGTTCTGCTTGTGGGCTGAGGCTGGCAAGCCAGTCAGGGCAAGATTAGCACATCCACTTGGTGTTGTCAATCAGCTGTCCTTAGATCTGCTGGATTTCTGTACTATTTAGCCACAGGATCTGTTAATCTGTTATGGCGTAAATTTGATCATTCTGTACTTATCCTTCATTTGTACTAATGATATTGCTTTAAAGCGGGCAGATGTGGATGTTTACTGATTTTCCATCATCTGCTGATCATGTAGACAATTTTTAATAATTTTTTTGAACAATCCTTGTAGTGTTTGGTGGTCTTCAAAGATCAGGGTCAGTGATTTACATGGTAATCCTTGATCTTTGATTTATTATTAAAAAATGTTTTAAACTCAATTTTCATTAATTTTATTTAATTTTTGAGCTTTTTAGATTATTACTAATGCATATGTCAGTTTGTTACATATACTAGGCAACTCTAACTAGGTTGTAGCTCTTCTGAGCGGTACCTGGTTGTCAGATTAGTCACAATGGAATCAGACGCGGGGATCAGTTAGTACAGATGCGCGCGGGGTAGGATCTGCTGCGTGCGTGGCAGAATCAGCTGCGCGCGGGTATCTAGTACGCGGGAATCTGCTACTACAATCACGTAGGGATATGTAATGATGCAGGGCTGCGCGCAGGAATTGTGACATAACACATTTCCACGTTTAACTCCTAGAATATACACAACACCTCAATTCTGAGTGAATTTTAGGTGTAAAACCTATACGTGACAACACGTGTGAAATATTGACATTGCCAAAAAGTGCTATACTGCTGTCTTAATTTTTAGTACTTTTCTTTTTAATTATTTTAAAAATGTAAGGACTTGGAATTCAAGGGTGGGGTCAGTGAGTGACCCTACCTAATTTTGGGTGAGGAATTCATTTCTGTAATAATATTCCTGTATTTATTACTCCTTATTTAGTTAATTGAGATATTCTTATTTTCTCATAGTTTTGTGTTGCTATTGACAGTTTGCTCTGTACATAGTAGCAAGCTGACATCTTCATTGCTTCATTTCTTCATTTCTTTATCCCTTCACATCTCCATTGTTTCATTGCTTCAAATCTCCATTGCTTCATCACTTCCCACCTCCATTGCTTCACACACATCCAAATATATACTCTTTCACCATCTTTCTCAACATGACCAATCAAACTTCCAGGCAGCAAGTTAAAAACACAACAAATTTGACTGAACTCTTTTGATTATTTGATTCTGATTCAGACTCCAATATGGAATGAAATTGGTTAGCTTTGAATTATATATTGGAAAAGCAATCCATGATTCAAAGAAGAAAGACTCCCCACAACCCTTTTTATCAGAGGCAAAAGCTTCATCTCCTCCACAACTTTAGAGTCCAGAAACTTTTCCAAAATCTGCTGCCTTCATTTATGATAATTTTGTGGATGATTGAAGACAACAAAAGCTTCCAGAACAATTCTCAGAACCCTCAACTCAATCCAGATATCCAACTGTCAATTGCTCTTTGTAGATTGGGATCAAATGGAAATGGAGCATAAATTCATCAATTACAATATCTATTCTCAGTTGGTTATGGAACCATTGACTTTTACACAAAAACAGTCATGATTTCTATCCTATCCTTCTATTTCTCAATCCCTTGTTGGCTAACCAAAAAAGAATAAAAGGAAATATCTCAATGAATGGAGACTGAAGGCATTCCCAGTTGTGTTTGTATTGTCGATGGAACCACTATATCCTTGAGTCCAAAACCCAAGCCAGATGCCAACCATTCTTCTGATTGTAAAAAAAGGCAATTGATTCATCTCTATGACAACACCTTTGATAAAACACTGACCAAATATTTTTTATCTGTTTGTATAGATACTCTTTGTTGCTACAACTTGTTTTTGATAACAACAAGAAGTTTATATGCCTCCATTCTTCCCTGCTAGGTTCTTTTCACAATTGATATGTTTTCACTTGGATGTGTATTTCCCAAAAAACACAGAACTACTTTGAACAAGACCAATGTCTTCTGGCCAATTCAGCTTATGCTAGTTGGAAATAAATTTTTCCAGATTATTTGAATGTTTCTTCCAATGATCCTCAAAAAATCAATTTAAAATATCATTTTTCTCAATCACACATTTGGATTTAACATGCAATAGGTGTGCTGAAAGGAATTTGGGCCAGATTAAGGGAAATTCAAAACCAGCTTCAAAATCCCAAATAAATGAAGATACTCATCAACTGTAGTATTATTTGTGAAATCATTCACAACCTCTTTTCCAACATCAAAGATGAATGAGCCAAAATATTTGAAGAAAATATTCCCAATCCTCTTCAAGTAATCCCTCTCTCATCTTTAACCTCATTTTCTGCCATGAGAGAGTGGATTCTTACCCTCACAATTTCTCAGTTTGATGAGTAAGATCCAATTTTGTAATAGGTAAAAAATCACATCACCATATTTTTTTGTTTTGGTTGTTCAACCAAGAATCCCAGGCTGAATCATGTTTTTATTATTATTTTGTCATTTTTCTTTTTTTCACTTAGAAAAACCCAAAAAGCCTCCACCTCATACCTTGAAACTCACTTAACCACCTATTTCACCCCACCCACTCACCAGTCCACTACTTCCTTCTCCACCAAAACACTGTTATACTCCTTCCTACTCCTCACCCACTGGCTGAACCTCACCATCCACTTTTACCTCAAATTCCCCCCTGGTACCCCTCCTGCTTTGTAAGTCCTCCTCCTCTTCCTCCCTTCAATCAATAAATTGATCCATCCCATCCAGGTACACTCCAACCACTTTCCAAACAATTGATCAATTAATCATACTTGTAAGTATCCCTCCCTCCTCCTCTTCTGCCTCCTCCTCCTTTTCCTTGCTCAATTGATTGAAGGCCCCCTTCAGCACCACCTCCTCAATTAGTTGATCAACCAATTTATTTTCCATAAGCCACCCCTTCCTTGTCCATCAATCACCTATTGATCAATTAATTGATTTATATCAAATCAATCACCCATCCTTTCAAGTCCTGCCCTCCTTGCTTGATTGATTGATGGGCCCCCATCCACCTCCTCCTTAACTGGTAAACTTATGGAAAATTGATTGAGCAATAAATTTGCTATTGGCCACCACCTTCTTTTCCATCAATAGCCTATCAATCAATTTTTTGCTCACACTTTTAATTCCCCCTCCCTCTCCTCCTCCTCCACTTTAAAATTTAATAATGATGATTAAAAAATTGAACTGACCATTTTTTTTTTTGGTCAGGATCATTGACTGGTATGTTTTTATTCAATTTTTTTTTTGATCATTCACCTTGATTATAAAATGAATAACAATGTTTTTTTTTATTCTATGCAATGCAACATGCTCTTTGACCCATTGTTCCTTCTACACCTGCCCTTTTCTGCACTTCCCATTCTTCTCCCACTGCCCTTCAAAGGTTACAAAATTAATTGAATCCTTTTGTAATCCTCACCCCAATCAAATTATGTGTACAGGAGGAGAAGGGATGGGAGTAGATTATTTGATAAAAAGACAGAGAGGTAGCAAGAATAGGGCTTATCAGAAAAAGATGGCTCAAAAGAGAGATTCCAAAATCTCTTTGGAAGTAGCAGAGGAGGGGATTGATGAAAATTTTGTGTTTTCTGGAAAAAAACTGCAACCTTTGGATCTGTATGCCGCCATTGTATCCCAAAAGAAAATGAGCCATCAAAAGCAATTCCCCAAAGATTTTTAACGTGCCAAAGAGAGGATAAAAAAATTCTATTTATTCAGCTCTGGGAAAGGGATTGTTCTTTATGAAACCAATCATAAGTATATCATTGCAATAATTGATTTTTCCCTTTGAATAAACTCTCTGTACAAGAGAAGAATGACATCAACTTGGTCACCACTTTCATTCACCAATCCAAAAAATTTTCCACACTTTTGGTTGCTCAAGATCTTGGGGTGGAAAAATGTGGGCAATTGGATGGCCACAATCAATTCACCCTTCTGAATTATTTGGATGATATTTGAAGAGAGCTACTGTTCAATCTTCCCCTCAAGAGTTTTCTTTTCTGAACCTTAGTTCTGACTAGTTCTCTCAAACTTTAGGCCAAATGTTTCAAAAATTAGCCAGAATTGTCTTTGAATCCAAACATGAAACAATGATGGACCATTATATCCCCTCCTTCTCTTCTTTGAAATTTGGTTCCGGGCTTACTCCTTTTGACCATTCCCCACAAATCACCTTCACATCCAATTCCTTCTACAACTCTCCTCACATTGATTGTGGAAATTTTTCTTCCTGTTCCTTTTTAATGGTGGTTTCAACTAACAAATCAAATGGACAAATTATTGACAACCAAGATGAATATAAAGTATACAAAAGCCAATTTTGATTTCCTGAATTGTGTTTTATTATTGATTTCAAATATATATTTATTTTTAAAATGATTTGGGCAGAAAATAAGTGCAAGCACTGTATCTTTACTTCTATGGACACTACCACTCATAAAAGAATGTAAATGTCTATGCAAATCAACAAAACTACTTGGTACACTTTCCAGGACTTGAAAAGTGGAAAAATAAACTCTAGGTACAAAAACAAAAATGAAAATGAAAAGGATTTGTTTATTGGTGAGTTTCAAAATAGTATCAAAAGGTTTTTCAAACAAAAATATTTTTTTTGTTTTAATTTTTAAACTTTTTATCCACGGAAATGTATTTAAAATCCAAGAAATTGATTAATCTACTGTATTTATTCCACTTTTCTTCTGCTACCAATAAATGGAATGGTTACAGGTAAATTATCTTTTTTTTTCCATGGCAAGTCCATCCCTTTCCTTTTCAAGTTGAGCTTCCTGTCAATCCTTCTCCTTTTCTTTTTTAAAATCTAACTCTTCCTGTTTCAATATCCACTCAGAATTCATTTTTTTTGATGAGCCACACTCTTATCATTCTGCTTTTTACCATCAATAGTCAGTTGATAATTCAAGCAATGCTTTTCAAATTCAATTTTTTCCAATTCTATTTGTAATTTTAATGTTTTTTGGGGAATATCAATGAGCTTGATTTTGAAAGCAAGGAGATTTGAACAATGCAATTACTTTAATCTTGCTTCTCCAAGATATCTTCAAAGCCAGAAAAATTGGAGGTGTTTCTCCTCTTTTGATGGATATTGGGGTTGATGTTAATTGAATTGGAGGCCTTTTTCTTTACCTTTGCAGAGGAGGTTTGTGTTGGAACATCATCACTCTTATTTGAAGTTGATGTTGTAGGCCTAACTGTCTTGAGTTTTTGGCAATTCAGGAAAGTATGATTTTTTTTGTTAAATTCTAAATTGGTCATGATTTGCCAGAAAATAAAATAAATCGCCTCCTTAGTTGAACAGATGTTGATTATAATAGCAATAATGGAATATCTTGTTACCCATTGGCCATGTTGTCCAGTTCTTCCACCCCAGAAAGTGAACAATCCAAAGAATTAATTGAGGGATTGAAGCAAGGGTTTGAAGGTTAGATCAATGCTGATGTGGAAATGGTTGGAGCTGATTGTTTTCAAATTTCCTCCTCCATATTTGGATTGGGAACACTCAAAGTTTTCATTGGGATAATTTTTGCTTGGATGTGCATCCACAGCCAAGTCCTAAGCATCAATGGAATTGGATTTTTGGGCATCAAAATCAGCTAAAGGGTCAGTTTTTTCCTTCTTTCCAGATATTCCATCCATATAAATATAAAAAGAAAAATTGAGTCCAAATTATCAACCTCCAATTTGATTATTCCCTGGGCTTTATTGGAGTTGTTTATATCAAATCCAGTGGAGATTTAAATTTAGTGGGCCTTTTTTTACTTGGCTCATTATTTCTTGAATTTCTCCCTCATCATTTTGGATGAAAGATCCAGCCTACCTTTTTTTTATTCTTTATTTCATTTTCCATCAGGAGATAAAAACTCAGAGGATGCAGGCTGGCCAATGTGTGTTTCATTGTTGGATCCAAAGCAAAAATAATAGTTGGAGGGAATTTCAAGCCAGTTTACCAGGATGATGTGATCAGCTCTGTTCAGCTGAATAGAGAATTTGGAAACTGATGGGGGAGTATTTTTTTTAGAGTTCCTGGGGCATGTTTAATTTGGTGCATTGAATTTTTGTTTGGAATTGCAGGGAGGGTTTACTGAGGGGCCATTTGAAAGGAGTAAGAGGTATGAAGGGATAAATTCATGAGAGGAATAAATCAATGAGAGTTTGGAAGTGATGAGAGCAATAAATTTATGAGAGTGAGAGATTTATGAGAGAAATAAACTGATGAGATTGAGGAAGAGTTGAGAACAATAAATTTATGAGAGTGAGGAAGTGATAAGAGCAATAAATTGATAAAATTTAGAAATTGATGAGAGAAATGAATTGATTAAAGTGAAGAAGTGATGAGAGTGATGAATCGTTGGAGGTAGAAGGAGGTGGGAAACCAGGGGTGTATGATGTGGACCAATACATGGACCAATGTGCAGTTGAGGTTTCAAAAACTTCAAATACTAAAACCCATTTATTCTAAGGAAACTCTGACATGTCTGATGTGAAATTAGTGTTTTTATTTTTATTTTTAATGGTTTGTTAGAAATTTGGTTATTCTGCTGAAACCAGCCATTGAAAGAATGGCGGATATGCTACATCTGATATGCCCTAATAAAATACAATAAAATACATTCAAAAACATTAAAATACATTCAATTACATCAAAATACATCAAAATACAATAAAATACAATACAATAAAATACAATAAAATACAATAAAATACCATAAAATACAATAAAATAAAATACAATAAAATACAATAAAATACAATAAAATACAATAAAATACAATAAAATACAATAAAATACAATAAAATACAATAAAATACAATAAAATACAATAAAATACAATAAAATACAATAAAATACAATAAAATACAATAAAATACAATAAAATACAATAAAATACAATAAAATACAATAAAATACAATAAAATACAATAAAATACAATAAAATACAATAAAATACAATAAAATACAATAAAATACAATAAAATACAATAAAATACAATAAAATACAATAAAATACAATAAAATACAATAAAATACAATAAAATACAATAAAATACAATAAAATACAATAAAATACAATAAAATAGAATAAAATACAATAAAATACAATAAAATACAATAAAATACAATAAAATACAATAAAATACAATAAAATACAATAAAATACAATAAAATACAATAAAATACAATAAAATACAATAAAATACAATAAAATACAATAAAATACAATAAAATACAATAAAATACAATAAAATACAATAAAATACAATAAAATACAATAAAATACAATAAAATACAATAAAATACAATAAAATACAATAAAATACAATAAAATACAATAAAATACAATAAAATACAATAAAATACAATAAAATACAATAAAATACAATAAAATACAATAAAATACAATAAAATACAATAAAATACAATAAAATACAATAAAATACAATAAAATACAATAAAATACAATAAAATACAATAAAATACAATAAAATACAATAAAATACAATAAAATACAATAAAATACAATAAAATAAAATACAATACAATAAAATACAATAAAATACAATAAAATACAATAAAATACAATAAAATACAATAAAATACAATAAAATACAATAAAATACAATAAAATACAATAAAATACAATAAAATACAATAAAATACAATAAAATACAATAAAATACAATAAAATACAATAAAATACAATAAAATACAATAAAATACAATAAAATACAATAAAATACAATAAAATACAATAAAATACAATAAAATACAATAAAATACAATAAAATACAATAAAATACAATAAAATACAATAAAATACAATAAAATACAATAAAATACAATAAAATACAATAAAATACAATAAAATACAATAAAATACAATAAAATACAATAAAATACAATAAAATACAATAAAATACAATAAAATACAATAAAATACAATAGGGCGTATCAGAGTTAGCAAACCTGCCATTAGAAACCCGCCATTTTTTTGACCAAACATGGCAGGTTTCTGAAATACACATACCCCCTAACTGGTGTATTTCAAAATGGTGGGTTTCATGAAAATGGCTGATTTCAAACATCAAACCCGCCATTAAACCTGCCATTTATGCATCATCATCCATCCACCATCCATCACATCTAAAATACCCATCCACATCAGCAAATCCATACCAATCCCATCTCCATTGCTTCACGCACATCTCATCTCCATAGCTTCAGGCAAATCTCATCTCCACTGCTTCAGGCACATCTCATCTCCATTGCTTCACATCTCCATCCCTTCACATCTCTATTGATTCAAATCTCCCTTGCTTCACATCTCTATTGCTTCACATCTCTATTGCTTCACTCTCCATCTTCACACAAACCCCATCATTATCTCATAACCCCACATCAAAGCACCATCTTTCTCAACATGCCCAATCAAAATTCCCGCCAGCAAGTTGAAAATGCAAAAAAGCTGACTGAACTTTTGTTAGTATTTGACTCCAATTCAGACTCCAATTCAGAATTGAATTTGGAATCAACTTAGTTGGATCTCAATTCTCTATTACAAAAGCAATACATGGTTCCAAGAAGAAAAACTCTCCACAACCCTATGTATGAAAGGAAAAAGCTTCATCTCCTCCCGGGCTTAAGCTTCCAGCCACTTTTCCAAACTCTATTTCCTTCATTAAGAAAACCTTTGGAGATGATTGAAGACCACCACATATTCCAGAACAATTCTTGGAATCCTCAACGCAATCAAGTTATCCAACTTGCTGTTGCTCTTTGTAGATTGGGATCAAATGGAAATGGAGCAGGAATTAATCAATTACAAAATTTTCTCTCAGTTGGTTATGGAACCATTGACTCATACACCAAAAGAGTCATGATTGCTATCATATATTTCCATTTCTCATCCCTTTCTCTTTGTTTTGGTTGTTCAACCAAGAATCCTAGGCTGAATCACTCCATTTTTTTTTCTTTTTTTTTCTTAGACAAAACTGACCCAACACCTCACCCCACCACACCATCCAGCTCACCCCACCAAAACACCGGTCCACTGTCCTCCTCACCCACCACCTCCTCCTCACCCACCACCTTTGGCACCCCTGGTAAGCTCTCCTCATCCTCCCCATCATCAGAAGCTAACCAATTGTTCCATCCTCCTCCGGGAACCTTCAGGTTGTCAGGTAAGCTCCCCCCTCCTCCTCATCCTCCTCTTCCATCCATCCCAGCTGACTCCTCCCTCTTTCTTGCTCCTTCACCACCCCCCTTCCTTGCTTGCTTGCCAGCCCCACCACCGGCCCCTACCACCTTGCTTGCTTGGACCACCACTGCCCCCCCCTCCTTGCTTGCTTGCTCCTTCAGCACCCCCCCCCCCCTCTTCGCTTGCTTGCAGGCCCCACCATCTTGACCACCACCTTGCTTGCTGGGTCCCCCACCGCCCCCCCCCCCACCTTGCTTTCCAGGCCCACCACCCCCGCCAGCCCAACCATCCCTGCCGGCCCCCCACCTTGCTACGGCCCCACCTCTTCCCCTGTCTCCTTGCCCGGCTGGTGGCCCCACCTCTTCCCCTGCTGGCCCAACCTTGGCCCCCCCTCCTTGCTTACCCGCCGGTGCCACCTTGGCCCCCCCCTCTTGATTGCTGGGGCCTGCCCCCCTCCATCAATGCCCACTTCCCAACGCCTTCCTGCCCAGCCAACCAACCTCCCCCCCTCCCTTGTTCCCAGGACCAACCCAAAGCCCAACCTAATGTCTCGGCCCTATTCCCTCACACCCTGGTAGGTTTTTTTTTTTTTTTTTTTTTTTGGTGATCACGTTTCTGGTGAACTTGGGATCAAGTCCAGGTTTGGTTTCATTTTTTTTAATCCAATCTTGTTTCACCAAAAATTTTCATTTGACTGACTGTTTTTTTTTTGGTTTTTTTTTTCAATCCCTCAATGGCTAATGATGAATGTCCAATTCTTCTCCCATCCCTCTCAAAATGTTACACAAACAATAAAATCCTGTCTATTTCCTCACCCCAATCTAAGTATAGCATTTGGAGGGAAAAAGATGGAAGGAGATGGCTTGAAAAACACCCAGAGAGGTGGTAAGAGTAGGGCTTCTTGCCAAAAGAGGCTTCAATCGCCCTCGAAATGTTAAGAAAAAAATAAAATCCTGTATTTTTCCTCACCCCAATCTAAGTATAGGATTGGGAGGGAACAAGATGGAAGGAGATGGCTTGAAAAACACACAGAGAGGTGGAAAGAATAGGCCTGCTTGCCAGAAGCGGATCTCTGAGTATTCCTTTTTACTTGCAGTTCCAACCAGGAAATCAAATGGATAACTTATTGAAAACACAGATGAATATCAAGTATCTGATGTCCAATTTTTTTTTTCCTGACCTGGGCTTTGGAATTGAATTCAATCAAAAAGGTGTGCTCAAAATGGTTTGGGCAGCCAATAATTACCAGGACTGTACTTTTACTGCTGTGGAGTCTGCCACTCTTACAAGAATGGCAATGTCAATGCAAATCAACAAAACAACTATTGTCAGCTCTCTGATACCAGGAACCTTGCAGTCCTTTAGCTACAGAGAATGATAAAAATGCTGTAATGATAATAATAATTATTATTCCAAGAATAAACGCTTAGAAGCTCAAATAAAGGATTTAATAAAAGCAGTTGCAAGGTTTAATTGGTTTGGTAGTAAATGGTTTTCAATATAATATAAAAGAGGGGCCACAGTATTATACTACTGGGGATCTTTACAGACTAGCAACCTCTCTTCAAGGGGCCTCCTTAGGCAGTTTAAGAACCTTGGAATAAATATGGGTGCCTCAGAAACAACTTATTCCACTAATGGCCGGGCTTAACAGCACAAGCGGCCTAGACAGGAAGGGTAAAACTCACTCTGAGCACTTTACCACGAAAATCCTGGAATAATTGGAAGGGTTTCAGAGCAGATGGGGTAGATTGCTCAACTAAACTTCAATGGTTGATTGGTTAATAGAGGTAAAATAATACTACTGCAGACTAAGTCATAAATCACTTGCTTATCTTCATGTAAGCACTTGATTAACAATGACACGGTGTCTGATTGATAATAAATAATTCCTGGTAACTGATTAACTTCTTGAATAATGCATCCAAAGAGTTCTTTATAAATACCTTTTTGGGGTTATTTTGGTCTTTTCAGGGCACGTAGAGAGGGTTCTTCTCGTGGGCTGAGGCTGGCAAGCCATCAAGGGCAATATTAGCACGTCCACTGGGTGCTGTCAATCAGCTGTCCTTATATCTGCTGGATTTCTGTACTATTTTAGCCACAGGATCTGTTAATCTGTTATGGCGTAAATTTGATCATTCTGTACTCATCCTTCATTTTTACTATTGATATTGTTCCAAAGCGTGCAGATGTGGATGTTTTCTGATTGTTCATCATCCGCTGATCATGCAGATAGTTTTTAATAATTTTCATGAAAACTCCTTGTAGTTTTTTGTGGTCTTCAAAGATCAAGATCAGTGATTTACATGGTAGTCCTTGATCTTTGATTTATTATGAAAAAATGTTTAAAACTTAATTTTCATTAATTTTATTTAAGTTTTGATCTTTTTGGATCATTAGTAATGCATATGTCCGTTTGTTACATATACTAGGCAACCCTAACTAGGTTGTAGCTCTTCTGAGTGGTACCTGGTCATCAGACTAGTCACGACTGATCCAGGCGCGGGGATCAGTTTAGTACAGATGCGCCCGGGGTAGGATCCGCTGCGTGCGTGGCAGAATCAGCTGCGCGCAAGTCTCTATTACACAGGAACCTGCTGCTACTAGTACATAGGGTTATGCAATGATGCGGGGCTGCATGCAGGAATTGTGACATAACACATTTCCGCGTGTAACTCCTAAAATATACACAACACCTCAATTCTGAGTGAATTTTAGGTTTAAACCCTATACGTGACAATATGTGTGAAATTTTAGAATTGCCAAAAAGTGCCATACAGGTGTCGTAATTTTTAGTACTTTTTCTTTTTAATTATTTTAAAAATATGAGGACTTGGAATTCAAGGGTGGGGTCAGTGAGTGACCCTACATTATTTTGGGTGAGGAATCCATTTCTGTAATAATCTTTATGGATTTCTTACTTCTCAATTTGTTAATTGAGGTATTTTTATTTTTCATAGTTTGTGTTACTATTTGACAGTTTTGCTCTGTATATAGTAGCAAGCCGACAACTAGAAACACTTGCAGGGACTTGGGGAGTGTGAAAACATACTCCAGGAAAAAAAAATATAAATAAAAAGAAAAAATATTTTTTTATTGGTGGGGTTGAAAATAGTCTTAAGCATTGTTGTAATCAAAAATGTTTTTTTTTCTTTTTAAGTTTTTCATCAAAGCAAATATATTTACAATCCCATAATTTCATTAATTTACTTTAATTCATCTACTGTTCTACTGCTGCCAATGTATGCTGCAGCCATTGACCACTTATCCTTTTTTTCTGTTGCCAGTTGTTCCCTCACAATTTGCAGTTGTGCTTGCTGTTGATCTTTCTCCCTTTCCTCTTTTTGAATATCTAGCTCAAGCTGTTTCAACTTCCACTCAGCATCCCATTTTTGCTGATGAGCCAAACTCTTGGATTTCTACTTTTGAAAATTAATAGCCAGTTGAAAATACCACTTCTCCTTTTCAAACTGAAGTTTTTCAGATTCAATTTGAAATTTCACTGTTTTTCAGAGGGGAATAGGAATGAGCTTGATTTTGAAAGCAAGGACTATCCAATGAGCTTACTTGAATCTTGCTTCTCCATGATTGTCTTGAAGCCTGAAAAATTTGAACTGTTTCTACTATTTTGAATGCTATTGGGGTTGATGTTGATGGAATTGGAGGCCTTTTGCTTTCCCTTTGTAGATAAGGTTTGTGTGGGAACATCATTGCTCTCATTTGAAGGGGATGTTGAAGGCCCCATTTGCTTGAGGTTTTAGCCATTCAGGAATGGATGAGCCTGTTTCTTTTGAATCCAAATCAGTCAGGATTAAATGGACAGAAGAGACAAGAACTTTGTTCCTTACTTGAGCAGATGTCAATGGCAATGGTGATACGGGAATGAAATCCTCCTCATTGGCCGAGTTCTCCAGTTCTTCCACCCCAGGAAGAGAGCAATTCAATGAAGGAGGTGAGGGTTCCAAGTTTGGGTTTGACTCCTCAATCAAGGCAAAAGTGGACGTGATTGGAGCTGATTGCATTTGAATATCCTCCTTGGCATTGGATGGGGGCCACTCATAGGTTTCTTTTGGATCACCATTTCTAGGCCAAGCATCCCCAGCCAAGTCCTCAGCGTCAAATGAACTGGATTGTTGGGAATCAAAAGCAGCTAGGGGGGTGATTTTGGCCTTCTTTCCAAAGATTTCATCCATTTGAATATTAAAAGGACAAATGGAGTCCGACTTCTCAACCACCAAGTTGATTCCCTTGGGTTTGTCAGAGTTGGTGATACCAAAGCAGGTGTAGATTGAGATGGAGTGGGCCTTTTCATACTTGGCTCAATAATTCATGAATTGCTCCCTCATCTGTTTGGATGAAAGATCCAGCCTACCTTTTGTTTTATTCTTGAGTTGATTGGCCATCAGTAGATTACCATTGACCTTGAGGGTGGAGGTTGGCCAACGCGTGTTTCATTGTTGGATCCAAAGCAAGCATTGTAGTTGGAAAGAATTTTGAGCCAGTTTACCAGGATGATGTGATCAGCTCTCTTGAGCTGACTTGAGCCTTTGGAATCTGATGGGAGAGGATGTTTGGAAATTTAGTTCCTGGGGGATTTTTTCTTTGGTGCATTGGATTGTTTAGTCAACTTGCGGGGGGATGATTGCTGAGGGGCCATTTAAAAATAGCAGGAGGGACGAAGGGATGAAGGACTATGAGAGTGTTTAAGTGGTGAGAGTTATGATGTCATGAGGGGATGAGAGTGATGAAGAAAAGAGAATAGGATGAGATGAGAGTGATGAAGTGACACAAGGGATAAATCAATGAGAGTTAGGATGTGATGAAAGCAATAAAGTGATGAGAGTGATGAAGTGATGAGGATAGTGATCCAATGGTAGTTAGCTGGATGTGATGAAAGCAAGAAACAGATGAGAGAAATGAAGTGATAAGGATAGTGATCCAATGAGAGTTAGCTGGATGTGATGAAAGCGATAAAGTGATGAGAGTGATGAAGTGATGAGGATAGCGATGAAGAGATTAAGAGCAACAAATCAATTTTTTTTTCCAATTATGTTGGATTTAGAAGGAGTTGGGAAGCCAGGGGTGGATGAAGTGGACAGGTGGTGGAAGCCTTTAAATACTTTATTTGAAAAAACTCACTAATTTCCAGGTAACTCTGACACGTCTGATGTGAAATAAGTGGATTTGTTTGATTTTTAATGATAGTTTTGAAATGGCAAAGTTGGTTTGAAACCCGCCATTAAGAAATGCCAATTTTGCTTAACTCTGATACGTCCTAAAAAAAACAATAAAATAAAATACAAAGAATACAATAAAATAAAATACAATACAACACAATAAAATGAACTTCACAAGGGGAATGGATATACAGACCTGTTGGATTAATTGTGTGCAAGCCTACAGATTCTTTCTGTATGATGTATGAGGTTAGACTATATGTAGATATGTAATGCATGAAGATCCTGAGGATATGTAGTTACTAGAGATATACTGATATAAGTCTCCTGAGTCCTGAGGTTGAAGTTCCTTGGAAAGTAGATTAGGAAAAAGGGTTAGACTGAGCTTGCTGAATGTAGACTGAGTTAGTTTTTAGTATGACAGTACTCCATGGTGAAAAGGAGGGCATCTCCTGATGACTATAAAAAGAGAAGGTTGAAGAGGCCATCTAGTTTTGTTTCCTTAAGTCATTTCTGACCTAAGATTTCCTTCTCCATATCCACAGCCATAACCACCATCCACCCCATTACCATATTTATTTTCCCATAACAGATCCCCTAAAAACCTACACCACCAAAAATACCAACAACTACTACCCATTTCAAAAATATTTTCCACACTGTGACAGATGCAAGAATTTTTACATGATCTGCACCACCAATATCAAACAAAATTCTTCAAAGTGTGAAATTTTCAGCAAGTATGGAAGATCTTGTGACATGGACAAGCAGGGAAGGAAGGCCTTGGGGTCAACCCTCTGGTTGCTAGAGAAGAGCCAATCTTTTGAGGTGAAGGAGGCCCCAGATGATGATGCCATGATGTTGGCATGTTCTTCCAGAATGACTGAAGAGTCAGGTGAGTCCTCTTGTTTTGATTCCTTCAGGAGTTGCAGTGATAAGTAGGTGATGCTTTAGTCCAATTGATGCAGGATAGGTTGAAGAAGACCCAGAACAAGCAGGATAGTTTACACCAAACTGGTCAGCTGGCGCTAGATGCTACATTGAGGTTGAGGGACAGAGAGAAAGGCATGGCACTCATCAGATGGGTAAAGGGCCTGATTCTTATGAATCTAGAAAGTTAAAACTGGTTAATAATTTAATTTCTAGATTAAAAGAATTGGAAGAGACCAGTTTTGAAACTATTTAGGAGATTTTATTTCATTTTATTATCTTCATTTTTTCATTGATATGAAATTTTTGATACTATGAAGAATAAATTGACTAAAAGAATGAGATAGGGCTATTTTTTTCATATGATTATATATATTTTTTTAATTTTTTTTAAAGGATATATTTGTATATTTTTGCAATAATTTTTTTTGTTTTTTGAACAGAGATGATACAAGGAGGAAGAAATAAATTCAATATATATATATATATATATATATATATATATATATATATATATATATATAGGGTGATTATGAATTCACAAATTCAGTTTTGTGGGAGTTGTGTAGGGCCCCACACGACCTGTGGGAGTTGTGTAGGGCCCCACACAACCTGTGGGAGTTGGGTAGAGCCCCACACAACCTGTGGGAGCTGGGTAGGGCCCCTCAACGTGTGGGGGCCCATACACTTCTTCAAAGGGTTGTTTTAAACATGCGCAACCCCTTGGGGGGCATATACCCCCCCATAATGGGCCTTTTTGATTTTTGTACCCCTGTACACAACCATATTATTTATTATTTATTATTTATTATTTATTATTTATTATTTATTATTTATAATTTTTTATTTATTATTTATTATTTATCATTTATTATTGATCATTTATTATTGATGATTTATTATTATTATTTATTATTTATTATTGATTATTAATTATTAATTATTAATTATTTATTATGTATTATTTGTTATTTATTATTTATTATTTATGATTTATTATTTATTATTTATTACTTATTACTTATTTTTTATTATTTATTATTTATTATTTATTATTTATTATTTATTATTTATTATTTATTATTCATTATTTATTATTTATTATTTATTATTCATTATTTATTATATATAATTTATTATTTATTATTTATAATTCATAATTTATAATGTATTATTCATTATTCATTATTTATTATTTAGTGGAGGCTAACAACTTTCTTTTAGTGGTTTAGTGTGCCACACAACTCAAATGGGATTTGTAGCATGCCACACAAGTCATTTGAGCCGTGTAGCATGCCACACGGCCCATTTGAGTAGTTTATATGACTCAAAGAGTTTTGAATTTAACATTACCCATATATATATATATATTTGAAAAAAGCTTTTTTGTTTATTTTAAGGATTTTTTGGTTTTAAAATATAGAGTGTGTGGAAATCTTGAAGCAAGGCAGGGAAGTTGGTAAGATTAGAGTGAGGTTCCCAAGTATTGTGTTCCTCATTGCCTTGAAAGCCTTTCCACTTGACCAGATACATTAATTTCCCCCTTTTTATCTTTGAATCAAATATCTGTGTCAGCTTGCTACTTGGACAGAGCAACCTTTCAAAGGATTGAAAACAGAAATAAAATAATAAAATTAGAAGGAGTGCGAAATTTATGAAAATTATTACAGAAATGGATTCCCCATCCAAAATTAAGTAGGGTCACTCACTGACCCCACCCTTGAATTCTAACTCCTTACATTTTTAAATATTTATTAAACAAAATAACCAACAGACCACAACACCACCATTGCACCCTTTGGCCATTTTAACATTTCACCCATCATTCCATGTATAGGTTTCACACCTACAATTCAGTCAGAATTGAGGTATTGTGTATATTTTAGGAGTTACAGGCGGATTTGTGTTGTGTCACAATTCCCGCGCGGAGCCCCGCATTCATAAAGTAAGGGTACACACGCCTGACACTCAATAGGGGGTATCAAAGTTAACCAAACCCGCCATTTTTTAATGGCGGGTTTCAACCCAAATCCGCCATTTCAAACCCGCCATTAAAAATCAAAAAAACCCACTCATTTCAGATCAGACGCGTCAAAGTTAACCTGAAATAAATGGGTTTTTTCAAATAAAGTATTTAAATGCTTCCACCACCTGTCCGCGTCATACACCTCTGTCTTCCCACCTCCTTCTACCTCCAACCTCATCGGAAAATTTTTTACCCCCACCCTCATCATAAAATTGATTGACCACTCTCATCACTTTATTGCTCTCATCACTTGATCACTCTCATCCACTTCATTGCTCTCAAAACTTCATCACTCTCATCACTTAACCGCTCTCATCACTTGATCACTCTCATCCACTTTATCGCTCTCAAAACTTCACCACTCTCATCACTTTATCGCTCTCATCACTTGCGTAGCCCAAACTCTTTCAAATGGCCCCTCAGCAAACCTCCCCCCACAAGTCCAACACACCCAAGAGAACATCGCCAAGGAACTCCACAACAAACAATCGTCCCCCATCAGCTTCCAAGGGCTCAAGTCAGCTCAAGAGAGCTGATCACATCATCCTGGTAAACTGGCTGAAAATTCCCTCCAACTACAATTCCTGCTTTGGATCCAACAACAAAACAAGTGTTGGCCAACCTCAATCCTCTAAGGTCAATGGTTATCTCCTGATGGCCAATGAACTCAAGAAAAAAACAAAAGTTAGACTGGATCTGTCTTCCAAACAGATGAGGGAGCGGTTCAAAAACTATTGAGCCAAGTACAAAAAGGTCCACTCCATGTCTATCTCCACTGGCTTTGGTATCACCGACTTGGACAAAGCCAAAGGAATCAATTCGGTGGTTGATAAGTTGGACTCCATTTGTCTTTTTTATATTCAAATGGATGAAATCTTTGGAAAGAAGGCCAACATCACCCCCCTAGCTGCTTTCGATGCCCAAAAATCCAATTCTGTTGATGCCAAGGACTTGGCTGGGGATGCTCAGCCTACCAATGGGGACCTTGATGAAACCTTGGCCTTGGAGTGGCCCCCATCTGATGACAAGGAGGATATTCAAACACAATCAGCTCCAATCACTTCTACTTTGGTATTGATTGATCAGTCAATCCCAACCTGGGACCCCTCACTTCCTTCTTTTGATTGCTCTCTTCCTGGGGCAGAACAACTGGAGAACTTGCGCAATGAGGAGGATGTTATTCCTGGATCACTGTTGCCATCAACATCTGCTCAAGTAAGGAACTAAATTGTTTTCGATTCTGTCTGGTTGCTCCTGACTGATTTACATTGTAAAAAAACAGGCTCATCCATTTTTGATTGGCCAAAAACTCAAGCCAATGGGGCCTCCCAAATTGCCTTCAAATACTAGTGAGGACTTTCAGACTCAAACCTCCTCTGCCAAGGGTAAGTGAAAGGCCTCCACTTCCATCAATGTCAACCCCAAAAGTCATCAAAAGAGGAGAAACACTTCCAGTTTTTTGGGCTTTGAAGAAATCATGGAGAAGCGAGATTCATGTAAGTTGATTGATTCAATATCCTTGCTTTCAAAATCATGCTCATTGCCATTCCCCTCCAAAAAACAGTGAAATCACAAATTGAATCAGATAAACTTCAGTTTGAAAAGCAATAGTGGGATTGCCAACTGGCCATGGATGGTCAAAAGCAGCAAGCCGAGACTTTGGCTAATCAACAAAAATTGGATCCTGAGTGGAGGTTGAAACAAGCTGAGCTAGAGTTTCAAAAAGAGGAAAAGGAGAAGGATCGGCAGCAAGTGCAACTGGAAAAGGAGAGGGAACAACGGGCAAACAAAAAAAAGGATAAGGTATCAGTAGCTTTGGCTTGCATTGGCAGTGGTAGATTGGTAGAAAAAATACAGCAGATTACTCAAATGCTTGGCTTGTAAATATATTTGCATGGATGAAAGAAAAACAAATTATTTTTTACTACAACAAAGTTTGAGAGCATTTTTAACCCCACCAATATACAAATCTTTTTTGTTTTTATTGATATTTTTTTCTCTAGAGTAAATTTGGCCATTTTTCATGTCCCTACAAGTGCTCTGAGTTTTTTTTATTAATTTGGAGTGACATGGCCATTCTGGTATGGGTTGCTGTGTCCACAGCTGGAAAGGTACAGTGCTTGTACTTGTTAGCCGCCCAAACCATTTTGACTATACCTTTTTGGTTGAAATCAATTCCAAAGCCAAGGTCAGGAAAAACAAATTGACTGTCCAAAACTTGATATTCATCCGTATCTTCAATAAGTCAACCATTTGATTTTTTGGTTGGGACCACAAGTAAAAAGGAATAGGCAGAGATGTCGCCTTTGTCAATATGAGGAGAATGGTAAAAAGAATCCGAGGTGAAAGTGAGGTGTGGGGAGCAATCAAAAGGTGTAGGCTTGGAACCAAATTTGAACAAAGAGAAAGAGGGGATGTTGCTGTCCTTCATGGTATCATGGTTTGATTCAAAGGCAAGTTTGGCCAAATTACAAAACATTTGTCCTAAAATTTGGGATACTTTGTTGGCCTTCAGGTTGAGGACAGCGTACTCTTGAGGAGAAGATCTAATGGATGATTTCTTCACATAACGTCCAAATAACTCCAAAGGGTTCATTGATTTTCGCCAACCAATTTCCCACATTTTTCCACCCCAAGATCTTGAGGGACCAACCGGGTTGACAAATTTTTTTGAACAGTGAAGGAATGTCATCACAAAGTTGATATCTTTCTTATCTTGCTCAGATAGTTGATCCAAAGGCACAAATTCAATGACGGCAACCAGAGCATGGTGATCAGATTGGTCAAGAACAATAACTTTTCCATGGTGGAAGAAGTGGAAAGCCCCAATCGTCTGTTTTGCTTGCTTAAATTCTTCCTGGGTAGGTTTTCAAGGGTTGTTTTTCTTTTCAGCCGTGATAGCAGGGTACAGATCCAAAGGGCATAGCTTTCGTCTAGACCAGGCAAACTTTTTGTCAGCTCTCTGATACCATGAACCTTGCAGTCCTTTAGCTACGTAGAGTGATAAAAGAACTTGGAGCAATAATATTCCAAAGAATAAACACTTTAAAGCTCCAATAATGGTATGGTAAGAGCAAGTGCAAGGTTTATTTGGTTTGGTTATAAATATTTTAAATATAATATATAAAGAGGGGCCAAAGTATTATACTACTGGGGATCTTTAAAGACTAGCAACCTCTCTTCAAGGGGCCTCCTTAGGCAGTTTAAGAACCTTGGAATAAATATGGGTGCCTTAGAAAGGACTTATTCCACTAATGGCCGGGCTTAGCAGCACAAGCGGCCTAGACAGGAAGGGAAACACTCACTCTGAGCACTTGACCACGAAAATCCTGGAATAATTGGAATGGTTTCAGAGCAGATGGGGTAGATTGCTTGACTAAACTTCAATGGTTGATTGGTTAATAGAGGTAAATAATACTACTACAGACTAAGTCATAAATCACTTGCTTATCTTCATATAAGCACTTGATTAAGAATGACACCGTGTCTGATTGATAATAAATAATTCCTGATAACTGATTAACTTCTTGGAAACAGGAGGGCAAAAGAGCCTGTTTAAATATTCCTTTTTGGGTGCTTGAGGACCTCTAGAAGGGGTACTAGCCATGGGCTGAGGCTAGGGGGGCAATCAGGGCAAGATTGGCACGTCCTCAAGGTGCTGTTAGCCTGCTGGCCTTAGATCTGTCAAGGAACAGCTCCTTTTTAGCTGCAGGATCTGTTAATCAATAGATTAGTCATTTTGCTGATCCTGCACTGATCCTCAATTTGTAGAGTAAGTACTGGTCCAAAGTGAGCAGACGTAGATTTTTATTGATTCTCCATCCTCTGCTGATCCTGTATGTAATTTTTAATAATTTTTACGACCACTCCTTATGTAGTTTCGTGGTCTTTGAAGGTTCTGATCAACTTACTTTGTGGTGAGTCTGGATCTTTATTTAATTAATAAAAAATACTAAAAATTAGTTATTAACTAATTTCAATTGATTTTTAAGGTTTTTGAACCATAATCTATGCTCGTGTGTTAGCTTTACATATGTAGTGTAGATCCTACTATGTTGTAGCTTCTCTGAGCGGTACCTGGATGTCATAGGAGGCGCGGGGATCAGTCCATTCAAATGCGCGCGGGGACTGATCCGCTGCTCAGATGCGCGCGGGAGTTCAGCGCTGTAGGGAAGCGGGGCTGCGTGCGGGAGTTGGCGTACGCGGGATTCCAACGCTGTAGGGATGCGGGGCTGCGTGCGGGAATTGTGACAAAACACAATTTCCCGTTTAACTCCTAAACTACACACAACACCTGGATTTTGACTGAAATTTAGGTGTGAAACCTATACATGACATGTCATGTGAAATATTAAAATGGCTAAAAGGTGCCATACTGGTGCCGTGGTCATTTACCCTTTTGTATTAAATTAATTAAAAATATAAGGAGTAAGAATTCAAGGGTGGGGTCAGTGAGTGACCCTACCTTATTTTGGGTGGGGAATCCATTTCTGCAATAATATTTATGGATTTCCTACTCCTTCATTTTATAATAATTTTATTTATTCATTTATCTTTGTTCCTTTTAATTTTGTTAATATTATTATTGTTGTTGCTTTGTCAGGTTGCTCTGTGCTAAGTAGCAGGCTGACACTTTTCCTTGATCAAGTTTTCAGTCACTTCCAAAGAAATTTCTGAATCCCTCATTTGAGCCCTCCTTTTTCTACAATTCTTCTGCTTGCCACCTCTCTTTATTTTTTTCATACCATCTCCTTCCATCTTTCTCCCTCCCAGGCACTTGCTGCACCCAAGGTGAGGATCAAGGTGAAATTTGAATGGATGTATAAAATTTTTAGTTTGGTAGGCAGTGAAGGAATCAATATCAAAAAAGGGTTTGGACAAACAAAAAGACCGGTAAAACAAATAAAAAAAAAATGTCAGCAACGTTCTCATTATTGAAACGGTGGGATTAAAAAAATAAAAAAGAGATGAAAATCAACAATTCCTCTGCTTGCCACCTCTCTTTATGTTTTTCATACCATCTCCTTCCATCTTTCTCCCTCCCAGGCACTTGCTGCACCCAAGGTGAGGATCAAGGTGAAATTTGAATGGATGTATAAAATTTTGAGTTTGGTAGCCAGTGAAGGAATCAATAGATATCAAAAGAATAGAATTAGCTGGGGAGGAGTGGTAATGATGAGGAGCCGCAGCCGGCATCATACTAGGCAAACCAGACTGTCCCAGGACGTAGCTCGGTTGGCGTAAGACTTGAGAGAATGTGTTCTGGCAGAGCTTGAAAACCTAAAAAAAAGAAACAAAAACAAAGAAAAAACAATGGGCAAGTCAGTTCCTGTACCCTACAAAAACCCTGCATTGATCAGCCCAAACAATTGGCCAATCAATCGCAAATTGATTGCTTGATCAATTGCCAATCAATTGCCCAATCGATTCGCAATTGATTGCTCAATTGATTGTGAATCAATCGAGCAATTGATTTGCAAATCAATCGGGTAATTGATTGCCAATTGATCAAGCGATTGATTGCCAATTGATTTCCCGATTGATTCGCAATCAATTGCTTGATCGGGCAATTGATTGGCAATCAATTGCTTGATCAATGAGAGGAGGAATTGGAGGAGGGGAGGGGCTCACCTTGATGGATTGACCAATGGATCCAGGGGGGGACTAAAGGTTGAATGATCAAAGGATCAGCAACTGGTGAGGGGAAGGAAGAGGAAGAGGGTGGAGGGGGCTTACCAGGATTAGGAGGAGGGTATTCAGTGAGTGAGGTGAGATGAGGTGGTGGTGGTGAGTAAGGTGGTGGTGATGAGTGAGGTGGTTTGGTGAGGAGGAGGCAGGGTTTGACCGGTGAGTGAGTGGGGTGAGGTTGAAGGGGTTGAGTGGTGAGGGGGAGGGGGGTGGCATTTGGTGAGTGGCAGGGTTTGAGGTGGAGGTGTTTTTGGATTCAAGTCCACTAAAAAAAAAAATAAAAAAAACTCAGCCTATGAATCTTGGGTGAACAACCAAAAACAAAAAAATACGGTGAAGGGAATTTTTACCAATTTCAAAATCAAAAATTACTCATCAAAGCAAGCAAGGGTGAGAGGAAGAATCCGCTCTCTCATAGAAGAAGATGAGGGACCAGATGAGACAGGGATGACTTGAGGCGGATCAGGAATATCATCTTGGAATATTTCGTCCCATTCATCTTTGATGTCAGCCAAAAGGTTGTGAAGGATTACACAAGTGATAATCCAGTTGATGAGGAACCTCATATCTTCGGAACATTGGAGCTGGTTTTGCATCTCCCGTAAGCTGGCCCATCTTCCTTTCAGAATTCCTATGGCATGCTCAATCCGAACTCATGATTGGGCAAGATGATAGTTAAAATCGGTGTTTCCTTGATCATTGGACGAAACATTTGGGTATGCTGGAACTACATATTTCCCACTAGCATAAGCCAAATCGGCCAGAAGGTATTGATCTTGGTCAAAGTAGATCTCTGGTTGTTGGGCAATCCGCATTTGATTGAAAACATATGAATCATGACAAGAACCTGGAAGGCCAGCATGGAGGGAGATGAACTTCTTGTTGTTATTGCAAACAAGTTGTAGTGCCACGGAGTATCTAAACAAAGAGATGGAACATATTTGGTCAGTGTTTGATCCAAAGTTTTATCATAGCAATTGGAAAAGAAATGAATCAATTGCTATTTTTTACGATCAAAATAGTGGTTGCCATCTAGGTTGGGTTTTCACTCAAGGGGATGGTGGTTCCATCAACAAACCCAATGCAACCAGGAAAGCCTTCTGTCTCCATTACTTGAGATATCTCCTTGCTTTCTTCTTTGGTTGGCCATGAAAGGACCAAGCGACGGAAAGATAGGATAGCAATCATGACTCTTTTGGTGTATAAGTCAATGCTTCCGTAACTGACTGAGAATAGATTTTCCAATTGATGGATTTCTGATCCATTTCCATTTGACCCCAATCTACAAAGAGCAACTGCAAGTTGGATGACTGGATTGCGTTGAGGATTGCAAGAATTGTTCTGGAAGATGTGGTGGTCTTCAATCATTGCCAAAAGTTTCATGAAAGAAGGCAACAAAGTTTGGAACAGTTGCTGGAAGCTAAAGTCAGGTATGAGATGAAGCTTTTGCCTTTCATACATAGGGTTATGGAGAGTGTGTATTCTTGGAACCATGTATTGCTTTTCCAACAGAGAATTCAAAGCTAACCAAGTTGATTCCAAATTGGAGTCTGAATCAGAGTCTGAATGGGAGTCAAACAGTAGCAAAAGTTCAGTCAGCTTTTTTGCGTTTTCAACTTGCTGGCGGGATGTTTGATTGGACATGTTGAGAAAGGTGGTGAGTGATGTGGGGTGATGAGATGATGATGGGATTTGTGTGAAGATGGGTATGTGAAGGTATGTGAAAAACAATAGAGATGTGTGTGATGCAATGGAGATGGGACCAGTATGGATTTGCTGATGTGGATGGGTGTTTTTGATGTGATGGATGGTGGATGGATGATGATGCATAAATGGCGGGTTTAATGGCGTGTTTGATGATTGAAATCCGCCATTTTCATGAAACACGCCATTTTGAAATACACCAGTTGGGGGGTATGTGTATTTCAGAAACCCGCCATTAAAAATGGCGGGTTTCGTCAAAAAAAATGGTGGGTTTCTAATGGCGGGTTTGCTAACTTTGATACACCCTAATATGTATGCGCATGTCAAAAGGCCCGCATGCAAAATGACTGACTGGAGGCAGGCAACAGATTCCCGCACGCAGCCGTCAAGCCTGCGCGCATCAACAAAAATTGTACTAAGCCTGACAGCCAGGTACCGCAGGAACAGGCTACAACCTGCATGCATGCATCATGTATATTTAACAACTTGACTGCCGGAAAGAGGGATGTCTGAAACCTAAGAATATTGAATAAAAAATATGAAAATCAAAATATAAAGCAAATAAATTGTGGGAAACAATAATGAAGGTTGTCACGTAAATGAGATTGCCAAATCTTTATGAACCACAAAACACAACAAGGAGTTAACCTAAAAATTATTAAAAATTCCCAAAATGTGTAGAAGATGCCGTAGAATCTACTAATACCCATGTCTACCCATGTCACTCAAAATAAATTAATACAAAATAAGGAAATTTTTCTGAATCATAAAAATAACAAATTCACATTTAAACACCTTCTGACAATTATTTCACAAAGAAATATGACATAGACAAGGCTAGCAGACTGACAGCACCAGAACTACGTTCCAAACTAGCCCTGGCCAGCCTGCTAGCCTCAGCATCCAAGCACAACCCTCTCTACGTTCCCTGAGAAGGTCTTGTTACCCTAAAAAGGTATATAAACAACCCTTTTAAGCAATTTAAACCCCAGAGTAATTTTTAAGTATCAATCCAGACCCCTTGACATCCGTGATCAAGTTTTTATTCAAGATAAAAAAGTGATATATTGCTATAGTCTGATATTATTATTAATAATTCTGGCCCCATCATTGATTCCGTGAAGAATATCAGCAAATAACCCCAATAATTGTCCTGAGACCCTTTCAACCGTTAATCTCTGCAATCTTCTTGGAGTAAGTACTTAAACTAGTCAGTTTTCTCCTCCTTGCAACCCAGGCATAAGTGCTGTAAGAAAGCCAGTCCACCAATCCCCTTGAGTTAGTCTTTTGTGAGAAATCATTTAAGACCTCATTATACCAAGGTCTTTACACGGTTCAAAAGAGCCCCTTGAAGAGAGGTTGTTATCCAATAAAGATCCCCAGTTTGCAAAAACTGTGGCCCCTCTTAAAAAATATATTTAAACAAATTCAATCCAACCAAACAAACCAAACTTTGCACTTGCTTTTAAATCAATTAGTTAAGCATTTTAATGTAATTTTCTTGGAATTATTATTCCAACACCAATATCACTTTCTGTAGCTAAAGGATGGCAAAGTTCCTGGAATCAGAAAGCTGAAAACTGGGGGTATTGCCGTGAATTATCCCTGAATAATTAATTTTTAATTAATTTATATCTTTGGACCAGATATTCTACATAAAAATAATTAAAAATACTTATTATCCTTACTTTTGATTATTTTTTCTCCAGTGGACCTGAAAACCAATGGAGAATTAATCAATTATTATTTGAACCTTCTTAAACAAAAAAAGAACAAAGACTCTGTAATTTTGTTCCTTTTATCATAACTCCTGAGCAACAACAAGCTAGATTACTTCATTATAAGCAACAAGCTATTAAGGAAAAAGAATTGGAGCTTGAAAGACTTATTCATTTTAATTCTTTACTCAGGCAACACACGGCCTGGGAGAAATATCAGAGGCAACTTTATTTCTGTAATAAGAACAAAGAAAGTGAGCTTAAAATATTTTTTATTTTTTTTAAAAAAATATATAACAAAAATTTTAAAAAAATCAAAGTTTGATAAAAAATTAATAAAAATTATAATAAAACCAAAAACTTATTAATTTTTATTTTTATCTTAAAATAGTGGAAAGAACCTTTTCCCTAGCAGATTTCATTGAGGAGGACCTGTTGGAAAACAGTTCCCACCACGTTTCTTTGGATTTAAGCCAAGACTTGATTGGTACCCACAAAGATCCCCCTGGATTACCCCCCAAGGACTCTTTTAACCCCAGCCAAGCTTTATTACCGTTTAATTAAATCTTAAGTAAGCCTAAATTAATTTAAAAATAAATAAAAATATTTTTTTTTTACCTTTTTCAAAGTCTTTTGACAAAAACTACATCTTTTTTTGCATTATGTCACAAAACAGACCCCACACCCGCGCAACAGGACAAGCCCCATCCTATGGACCTCTGCACGGAGGAACGTGCATTCGTACAAGTGCCCGTAGCGAGCAAAATGAGGGGGCTTGAACCTGCAATACAAGTACCGCAAGAACCGCCAGCACCCGCGCCCTCCAACTTGACCAAATATTGTTGGAGATGAGTCCCTCTCCCCTACAGTGGTCCCACGCAGTCACCCCTCCTCCTACGCCTCCCACTCAGGACCTAGTCATGAAGTTGGAAGGTTTTAGGCTAATAAGGCCAGTAGATTTCAATTTTCAGATAAGCTAAGGTGACTGATGAATTTGAGAAACAATGAAGAAAAAGGACAAGGATAACAGCTATGAACCTAATAAGGCCAGGTTGCGAGTGGGGTCAGACACAGAGCAGAGTGAGCAACAGATGAGGTCCAACACAGGGTTGATGGAATCGTGAGTGGTCGGTGAGCGGTGAGGTTGGAGGGATTTGGCTTGAGGTTCAGTTGGAGGCATTGCTGATCAGATTCTTTAGTTGGAGAGTACCGAGAGCGGAAAGAGGAACTTACCTGATCCTAGTACCCTGGGTGTCAATGGTGCAATCTCTTGGTTGCACGAGAAGAGGAGACACCCAGGATCCAGGATCAGTGAGGTAGATAAGTTCGAGCTGGACACTGGATTTGAAGTTGGAGTATCCGCACTCGGGTGACAAGTCCAGATGTGCGGGTGTTGCTACGTCGAGGAGTCAACATGACAGAGGGAAAAAGAAAGACAGAAGGAAAAAGAAAAAGAGCTCATAGGCTGAGGGTAAGAAAGGAATGAAACAGCACACAACACACAAAAATGCAGAAAGGACAGAGGGTTAGTAGACAGCTCATTCTCAGCATTATCAGGAATCCAAGATTTATTCCAACATCCTCCCTTGCTGAGAATTTGTTCAGCAGAATCCCAGATTGGATAGAGAGGTGATCAGTTTGGGACGTCTGAGAGACTTAGTGAGGAAATCGGCTAGATTTGCTTGTGACGAAACCTTTGTTAACACGATGTTACCTATTTCAATCTCCTCACGAATGTAATGGAATTGGAGTTCCATATGTTTGGAGTGGAAGACGGAGTGATTTGCTTGATTCAGGGCCAGTTTGATGGCACCCTCGTTGTCTTCAAATAGAGTTGATGGGTTTGAACCGCTTCCAGGGAAAACTTGATGTATTAGGGAGTTTAGCCATGAGATCTCCTTCACAGCATTGGCCATGGCCTTGTATTCAGCCTCTGTTGTAGATAGAGATAGTGTCGTTTGGCGTCTGGATTTCCAGTTGATGAGGTTTCCCAACCACCTGATGGTGATTCCCAAGACTGATCTCCTGGTGCTCAGGAAGGTCGCCCAATTGGCGTCAGCGAATGCAGCAAGAGTTTTGTTGTCATGTCTGAGAAAGTTCAGCCCCCGGGTGGAGGTATGTTTGAGATAGTTGAGGGTCTTAAGAGCAGCATTGAAATGATGGTGGGCTGGCTTATTCAAGAACTGCGCTAGATATTTCACGCAGAATGTGATGTCGGGGCGTGTACAGCAGCTTAGATGGTTCAGCTCTCCTATGATTTTCCGGTAGTTGTGATCTGACTTCTCAAATTTGAGATGCTCTTCGTCAGTTGCAGGCAGCAGCTTGCCGCCAGGTTGGAAAGGAGTGGAATGCGTTTTGAACACCGGGAGGTTGTAGCTGGGAAGTATATGCTGTATGTAGGTGTCTTGGTGCAGTTTGATCCCTGTCAAGGTGGCTTCTACGTTCATCCCTAGTAGTAGTGAGGCTTGGCCAAGATCCTTGATGGTGAATCGGGACCCAAGCGCTGTAATAAATTCCTCCAGCTTCCTGCTGAAGACGTCTATTTCATTGACGTGGACATAGAGCCATGTGTCTTTTCTCCAGAACACGCAATGGTCATCATCGCAGCGGTTGAATCCAATGCTAAGGAGCCAGTCGGTCAGAGTAGGGTACCAGGCATACGGTGCTTGCTTGAGTCCGTAGAGCGCCTTCAGGAGCTTGAGCGTCTTGCCAGGGGTGACGTGGATTTTCGAAGGCGGCTTGATGTAGACAGTTTCTTTGATTGGCGCATTTAAGAATGCAGATTTCACGTTGACTTGGTGGAATTTCAGGCCTTGGGACGCTGCGAAGGAAATGAGTACCCAAAGTGAAGCTTTGTCGCTGGTAGGTGAGGAGGTGTTGAGATAGTCGCGGCCCCATTGTTGGTGGAAGCCCTGGGCGCAAAGCCTGGCTTTGAACTCTGTAATCCAATTCCTTGAGTCCCGTTTGGTTCTAAAAACCCACACACAGTTGATTGGCACGGATTTGGTGGTCGAGTCAACTTCTTTCCAGACGTCATAAGATATGAGGTTGAGTTCCTCTAAACGCATTGCTTCGATCCACTTGTTGCAGTACTTTGAGGCTAGGGCTTCTTTGAGGTTGGCCGGATCTTTGTATTCTGAGTCACAGATGAGGTATAGTTGAGTTTGACCAATGGTGGAGTCTTCGCAACGGGGACCCGGGAGGATGTTGTTGGGGGTTATGCGATTGTACGACAGGGTGATTGGTGTTGGCGAGGAGCTGGTGAGTGAGACAGAGGAGTCGGAGTTGGAGTTGTTGGGGGGGGAGAGGGAAGTGTCAGCTTCAGCTTTATCCGGAATGGAAAGAAAAGCAGGCCCGGAGTTTGTATCATGCAACATGGTATGAGGAGAGGAAATGGAAGGAAAAATGGATTTGCAGAAAACAACATTTGCAGTTATATATATTTTTAAGGCGGCAGGATCTAAACATCTGTACAACAAAAAGTTGTTAACATACCCCAGCAAAATGCACTTCTTGCTAGTGGGGGCCAGCTTTGATTTGCAAAGATGCTTTGGAATCAGGGAGTAGCCAAGGCATCCAAACGGTTTGAGGAAGTCCAGGTTGGGATCTCTATTCAGCCAGAGCTTGTACGGGATGTTATTTGATTGGGTGCGAGACGGAAGAAGGTTGAGTAGGTGCGTGGCCGTGTTGACGGCCTCATCCCAGTAGGTGAGTGGCAGTCAACTTTGGGAGAGCAGGCATTGAGCTTTCTGGAGAATGGAGCGGTTTGTTTGCTTGGCTAGGCAATTCTATTGGGGTGTATAGGCAGGGGCAAAGTTCTGAACTATACCTTGAGCTGAACAGTAGTCCTTGAGTTTGGTTGACGTGAACTCCCCTCCATTGTCTGAGATAAGGGTTTTCACTTTCTTCGTTTTTTGTCTTTCGGCGGTGGCGATAAAGTTGATGAGGGCCTTTTCCTCCTTGCTTTTGGACTTGAGGAAAGATACAGCCTTGAAACCGGTGTGTTGATCCGTAATTTCTAGGAAGTACAGGTTACCGGAGCGTGATTGAACAGATAGGGGACCCACCAGGTCAAAGTGTAGGGCTTCCAGCGGGTCTTTCACAGCCTTGAAGTGGTGGTTGAAGGGAGTGGCTGTGCCCTTGCAAGTTTTGCATATTTTGCACACGCCCTTGGTGTCCTTGTCGGAAAGATTGAGAAGTTTCAAGACAGATGGATTGGGGTTCCCCAGTCGGTGATGCCAATTGATCGCGTTGGAGTTGATTTTTAAGAACACACTGGGGTCCTCCTTGGGTTTTATGAATTTCACTCCGCACAATTTGGTTAGTCTGTTGTGGGTGCTGCCTATAAAGGAGAAGTTGTCCAGGGTCACCTCGATTCCCAAGTGACAGACCCTATCAAATACTGCCTTCCTTGACTTCAGCTGAGTGAGGGATATCAGTGATCAATTTAGGGAAGGTATGAGAAGGACGTTTTCCAAAACCAATACCCTTCCTTCATGGTTCTTGATAACAGCACTGCCGATGTGTGTGGCTTTGAGACCAGTATTGGGAGCACCAGTGCCAACTTCAACGGCTATGGCTTTGGGTTGGTGAAGGTACTGCAGGTTGTTGAGGATGTGATGGCTTGATCCTGAGTCAAGAACGGGCAGTCTGTAGGACTCTTTGGAGAAGGGGTTTTTGAGGTAGAGTTGGGCATTGAAGTGGAGCTTGGCGGCTTCAGGTCCAGGCAGTTGGTCCTTGGATGTTTGACCTGATGCATTGAGATGGACAGCAGGCTTGGAGGAGTTATTGTCAGGGCGCAGGTGCGGGTGGAGAAACCAGCATTTGCTTTCTGGGTGGTCAGACAGTGGATTGTGATGGCCCTTAGAACACGGGTGTTTGGGTCGAGGACAGGATTTTGACTTGGAACCTGTTTTGAAGAGAGCTGTGGGCTTGGGAGCGTCATTGTTGATTTCCTAGGGATTCTTACTTCGAGATTTTTTTAGGTGGATGACTTCTCGCAACTTGTTTAAGACGTTTGTCGGATTCAGCAGGAGCTCATTGTTCAGGAGAATGGTATCAACGATGTGGTAGAAATTGCTGGGAAGTTTTGCCAGTATTGTGTAGCTTGGGATGTCGGGTGGAATCTCGAGCTTGACAGCTGACAGCTTGTTCATTGTTTTTTGGCATTCTTGAATGTATGTCGCCAAATCACCTTTGTATTGGGATTGGATGAAATTGAGCCAGATGCGGCCTTGGTTGTTGGTGGATTTGGAAGCGTATCGTTCCAGCAGGCTGTTCCAGATTGCGTGAGGATCACCGTCATTATCTTCGTTGATGACAGCATCAAAGGCTGTGTCTCCTAGATGTTGGATGATAACGTCGGCAGCTTTGTACAGCTTCTTCTTCTGAGGTGCATTGAGGGGAGAGGGCGGTGGTTCAAGGACGTAGTTCAGGATGCCTTTTGGACGCAAATAACTTCGAAGTCGGAGACTCCATGACGGAAAGTTCTCGTTGGTGAGAAGAGGAATATTCAATTTGGTTGAGCTTGGGGCATCTTTGTTGTCCGACATGATTCTCGTGAACTGGCCTTTGGGACTGTAAATCTGAAGTTGGAAGGTTTTAGGCTAATAAGGCCAGTAGATTTCAATTGTCAGATAAGCTAAGGTGACTGATGAATTTGAGAAACAATGAAGAAAAAGGACAAGGATAACAGCTATGAACCTAATAAGGCCAGGTTGCGAGTGGGGTCAGACACAGAGCAGAGTGAGCAACAGATGAGGTCCGACGCAGGTTTGATGGAATCGTGAGTGGTTGGTGAGCGGTGAGGTTGGAGGGATTTGGCTTGAGGTTCAGTTGGAGGCATTGCTGATCAGATTCTTTAGTTGGAGAGTACCAAGAGTGGAAAGAGGAACTTACCTGATCCTAGTACCCTGGGTGTCAATGGTGCAATCTCTTGGTTGCATGAGAAGAGGAGACACCCAGGATCCAGGATCAGTGAGGTAGATAAGTTCGAGCTGGACACTGGATTTGAAGTTGGAGTATCCGCACTTGGGTGACAAGTCCAGATGTGCAGGTTTTGCTACGTTGAGGAGTCAACATGACAGAGGGAAAAAGAAAGACAGAAGGAAAAAGAAAAAGAGCTCATAGGCTGAGGTTAAGAAAGGAATGAACAGCACACAACACACAACAATGCAGAAAGGACAGAGGGTTAGTAGACAGCTCATTCTCAGCATTATCAGGAATCCAAGATTGATTCCAACAAGTCAAAGAGTCCAAAATCAAAGAGTTGGTGAAGGATCACGTGAGTCATTGGGAGGCTTAAAAGCTAGCCCACAAACAGGAGGACTCAGCAGCCATGAGAAAGGCCATATCACGGGCCAAGTCCTCTCAAATAGCCCTGCAGAAATTAATCCCCAGGGCAGAGGTGGAGAAATACGTGGAGAAATGGAACCCCTGGGACCAATTAGCCAAATCAAAGGGAAAAGAACCCAAAAATTTGAGGTCTTCACATCATCAAAAAATGAGAAACCCAAAAGATTGGCACAATATCATATCTCTAGCCCAGAAATGGAAGAAAGTCTATCACAACTAGGATCTGATGATATTACACCGTTGTTTAACAAATTTTTTGATGATGTCTTTTACAACTTTAAAATCTTGAGCAGAAACTTGGATAATATTCATAAACAAATCAATAAAGTCCTCCTAAATACTAACATAATGATCCAAGGTCAAGCTGACCATATGAACACTAATGATTCTGAAACCAAGGTATCAAAACACAAAATTGAGTCAAACAAAGTCAGTATACTCAAAAAATTGCACATCAATGAGTTAGAAAATAATAAGTTAAAGGATATTATCAGTGCTGAAAAAATATCCTTGATCAAGAACATCAAAACCACTTACTCCTCTGGACAAGAAAAGATCCTCTTTTCTTATGAGCAGCTCAAAGGAGAAGTGAGAAAAAAACTGATACCCCTTCTGCTCACCTAGTTGATAAAATTGACCTATTGAGTAACAAGTTGGATCTAGAATTAGGTATGATCAAGAATGACTTAAGAGACCTCAAAGTCAATTAAACTGCTCCTCCTAGGATCCATTTGGAAGAGGTAAAGCCTAGTAAGATAAGTAACACTCCTAACGTTCCTCTTAATGCTGGAGCAATAAGGAATGAATCTTACAGACCCATTCCAACTCCTGAAGTGGAACAAGCTCTGAAGCTCTTACCTCCGGTAGCTGAATGGCCCAAATTCTCAGGTGAAGGAGAATATAACCATATCAGTTTCATAAAATTCATTTATTACACCCTTGCCTCCTATGATTTACCGGACACTATAGCAGTGGTAAGACTGCCCAGGCTGTTTGAAGGAGTATCCTTGGATTGGTTCATCAACAAAAGAGGAGAAGTAGGACCTCAGACTTGGGATTCTTGGAAAGTCCTTATCAAAGAACAATTTGGTACCAGGATATGGAAAAGAAAAATGATGAAAACCTTTGAGACCTCACTTTTTGACCCTGCTAAGGACAAACCTCACAAGTGGTGTTTGGAACAAAAGAATAGGTTAGATTGCTTCTACCCTGAAGCAGATAAAGAGGAATTCAATGAAAGACTCCTCAGCCTATGTCCCGGACACCTTAATCACAGTGTAAGTTGTAGAATGTCTATGGATGCTGATCTCTCCACCCTTATTGTTATCCTTGAGGAAACTATTGACATGAATGGTCTTGACAAAAAGACCAATAGACCCAGGTAACTTGTCCCCAAGGTTAGAGAAGAGTATAATCCTAAAACTAAGGACTCCACCAATCCCTAATTAGAAATCAAGAATACTTCTGAAACCAAAGAAAAGTTATGCTGGAACTGTAACCAAACTGGACATGCAAGACCTGACTGTCCCCAGCCCAGAAGAAAGATCAATCTCATTGAAGGAGGAGATGAGGATAATGAACTTGACCCTCAACTTGATAAAACTGATGGATCATTATCTGAGTATGAATTAATGATTACTAACCCCATCAATGTCATTGAAGGAGACATGGATCCTCCCTGGAAATCAATTCAGTCAACAAGGATTCCAATCTACCACAACAATGGACTCCCAACATGAAAATCCAACATGTTTCAGAAGCCAAGACTCTGACTCTGAAACCCTCTATTGGTAAAAGCTACACCACTGGCAAAACTTTTTATGCTACTGGACTAATCCAAGGTTCTCCTGTGAATTTACTCCTAGATAGTGGAGCCTTCTGCTCCTGTGTTGGGTCAAGTTACTTAGAGAACCAAGTCCCCAACTGGAAAGAATACTTGCTACCAGTTCCACAAGCTAAGTTCAGCAGTTGCAACTCCTCCCTTAATGCTATTGGAGTATGGTCTGCAGATCTCATTTGGCCCCATTCCAAAGGTTCCCTGAGACTCAAGGTTGAGTTTTTAGTACTCCAGAATGGAATGTGTGATTACTTCATTTTAGGAAATGACTCTCTTTGCCTGTATGGTATAGATTTATTCCAAAGTAAAGGAAGATACTTTACTATAGGAGGAAATTGGAACAAAAAGTTTCAAATATGCCATTTTAATGCTCAAACCACTGATTCCACTTATCAGAAACACCTGGAAACCTTTAACCAAGAATACTTCTCCCAAGTGGCCCTGAATGACCAACTCAGTGAAGATCAAAAATGTGATATCCTTCAGGTCTGCTTTGAGAATCAGAATGCTTTCTGCACTAAGGACCACCCTATTGGTAACATCAAAGGACATGATATGATCCTTACCTTAACTATCAAACCCCCTTAACCTGCTAATCTGAAAAGACCTTCTGATCCTTCCAGTCCAAAATCAAGAGCAGCCTTGGAAACTCACATCCAGGAGCTAATTGACTTACAAGTCCTGAGGAAAGTAGGACACAAGGAACAGGTAGACATCACTACTCCTGTGATCATAGCTTGGCAAAATGATAAGTCAAGAATGGTAGGAGATTTTAGGATGCTGAACAATTACACTCAAGAAGACTATTACCCCATTCCTAGGATTGACCATGCCCTTCATAATCTCTCACAAGCTAAGTTTATTACTACCATGGAAATGCTGAAAGGATTCCACCAGATCCCCATCAGCCCAGACAGTAGGAAGCTCATGAGGATCATATGTCACCTAGATATCTATGAGTACTTGAGGATGCCCTTTGGAATCAAAAATGCTCCTTCCCACTTTCAGAGGATGATGGACACTGTACTAGGCCAGTTCATAAGGCAAGGATGGATGATGGTATGTATTGATGATTTTATCATCTACACTGATGATTGGACCTCCCATATGGATAAAGTAAGACTTCTCCGAAAAACCATCTCTGCTGTAGGATTAAAAGTATCAATGAAAAAGTGCAACTTTGGATATGATGAACTCAAAGCATTAGGTCACATAGTATCTGGTCTAACTCTTACAGCTGACAAAAGCAAAATAGCAGCTGTTATGAAAAGTCCAATGCCTCAGAACAAAACTGAACTCCTTTCCTTTGTCAGTTTCTGCAGCTACTATAGGAAGTATCTACCCAAGTTTGCATTACTAACTAAGTGTTTGTATGAGATTTGCAACAACAATACCCTGTTTGAAATGACTCATGAAAGAGTTAAGAACTATGAGGAACTCAAGGTGGCTATGACTACTGCCCCTGTACTAATACAACCTGATTACAGTAAACCCTTTATACTATATATTGATGCCAGCATGGAAGGGCTAGGCGCTGCACTTCATCAAGAAGTCATAGAAAATGATAGACCAGTAGAAAAACCAATACTCTTTATCTCTAGACAAGTTAAGCACACAGAGAAAAGATATGGTGCCATTCAAATGGAACGCCTGGCTCTAGTATGGGCCTTAGAAAAGCTCCATTACTATCTGGAAGGTACTAAATTTGTGGTTATTATGGATTGAAATTCTGTTAGAACCCTGATGAACTTGAAGATTCCCAGCAGGCACATGTTGAGATGGCAAATAGCTATCCAACAGTACAGAGGACAAATGACAATAGTACATCAATCTGGGAACAAACACCAGAATGCTGACAGTCTGAGTAGGAATGCTCTACCTAATGATTTGAGTAACCCTGCCTATGATCCAGAAGATCATTAGATTTTTCCCATCTTGAACATTAACATGTTAGTCATGGAAGCTTCTATTCTAGGTATTCACATCTGTGAATTGGATGAATTCTTATTCAACTCAATCAGGGAAGCCTACAGATCTGAAATAAAAAGCCTAGTCACTATCATGGAAAGCACCTCCCCTCCTCCTGATCTTATTAATAGTCTACCTGAATCTATCCTGAAAACTTACAAATCTGGAAGATTCACCTTGTGGGATCGCCTAGTTTACTACAGACATCACCATTGTAGTGTCATAGTCCTAACTAAGGAAGAAAAAATTAAGCATGTCCTATCTGAATGCCATGATAACTGTTCATCTGGACACTTGTCTACTGACAGAAATTTGGATAAAGTGAAACAGACTGCTTGGTGGATTGATTTCAGGAACTCCACAATCCAGTATGTTTCTAGTTGTGAAACTTGCCAGAAATCCAACAGGACCACAGGAAAGAAGTTTGGCCTCCTCCAAAAGATTAATGAACCCAAGAAGAGATTGGAAATCATCAATATGGACTTTGTGACAGGACTACCACCTGGAGGTGCTTATTCTTACAATTCAGTCCTGGTCATAGTAGATAGGTTTTCCAAGAAAGCTAAATTTCTACCTAACCATAAGGATGATACTGCTATGGAAGTAGCACTACTTTTTTGGAACAGAATTATTGCGGATGTAGGAGTACCCAAGATAATCATCAGTGACAGAGACCCCAAGTTCACCTCTGAGTTCTGGAGAACCCTCCATGATATGTTAGGAACCACTCTAGCATTCTCTACAGCTTATCACCCCCAGAAAGATGGATTAGCTGAAAGGATGATCCAGACCCTGGAAGACACTCTCAGGAGATTCTGTGGCTTTGGTCTAGAATATAAGAATACTGATGGGTACTGCCATGATGGGGTCAGCCTCTTGCCTGCTCTAGAAATGGCTTAAAACAGCAGCAAACACTCTCCCACCAAGGAAGCCCCCTATGTACTGGAGAGAGGGTGGATTCCTAAAAAGCTCAAATAATGAATATGTTAAGAGCTATTGCAAGGTTTAAATGTTTTGGTAAAAGTTTTTTCAATATTTTATAAAAGAGGGGCCACATTATTGTACTACTGGGGATCTTTACAGACAAGCAACCTCTCTTCAAGGGGCCACCTTGGAGAGTTTAAAAACCTTGGAAATAATTTTGGGTACCTTCTAAGGACTTATCCAACTGGTATGGCTGGGAAAACAGCACTCAGGCCAAGGCAGGGAGGAATTGACTCACTTCTTGGAGCCATAATTCACAGGAAGCCTGCAGAGATTCAGGTGAATGGTTTCAGGGAAAAGGTGGGGTTGATTTCTGGCTAAAATTTAATGAATCAATAATGGTTTCAGAAATAATTCTACTATAAATCAGACAGGGCCATAAATCACTTGATTAACTCTTTAAGCGCTTGGTCACGCATGGCAAAGCGTCTGGACAATAATTCATGAATTTCTAGGTAACTGGGGAACAATAAGCCAAAAGAAGGTCTGTATAAATACCTTTTTTGGGTGAAAAAGAGCATCCTCAGGGCGTGTTGAGAGGGTAAGGCTCATGGGCAAAGGCTAGTAAGCCGGCCAGGGCAAATTTTGCACTTCCTCAAGCTTCTTTCAATCAGCTGATCTCAGATCTGCTGGACTTCTGCCTGTTTTTAGCTGCACAGTCTTTTAAAGTGTTAATTAATCATTATGATCATTCTGCACGTATCTTTGATTTTTACTGTTAATATTTGACTAAATTGATTGGATTTGGATATTTATTGATTTGCTATCATCTGTTGATCATTTTTATACTTTTTAAAAATTTTTAGCGCAACTTCTTGATATGTTTTGTGATCATTTAAGATCAGGATCAATGCTTTCTATGGTGGTTCTCAATATTTGTTTCTTAATTTAAGATACTTTAAAATTCATTATATAATTATTTTATTTCATACTTTAGGTTTTTAGACTCTCTTCCATGCATTTGTCATGTTATTAAATATGTCTGGTTGATCCTTCTAGGTTGTAGCTTTTATTGGCAGTACCTTTGGTTTTTAATCCTTTCTGACGCGTGGAGAAGTCTGATCTTCTGCGTTCAGGAATTGTGCATGCAGGTATTTGAGCTAATTCATGCGCTTTGGCTGGTTTATGTGTATAGGGGATGAATCAAGCACGCAGAAAATGTGCAGGGATGCAGGGCTGCACGCAGGAATTGTGACAAAACACATTTTTTCAGGTAACTCCTAAAATATACATAACACCTCAGTTTTGACTGAATTTTAGGTGTAAAAACCATACGTGAAAAAATGTGTGAAATATTAAAATGGCCAAAAAGTGCCATAGTGGTGCTGTGACTTTTTGGTCAATTTTTGTTTAATTATTTAAAATATGAAGAAGTAATAATTCAAGGGTGGGGTCAATGAGTGAAATTACCTATTTTTGGGTTGGGAATCCATTTCTGAAATAATATGAATGTATTTCCCACTCCATCTTGTTTTAGTAATTTTTTTTGTTTTTTTTTATTTTGTCTACTTTGACAGGTTGCTCTGTATCAAGTAGCAAGCTGAAAGTATATGAATCTCTTGCATCAAGTTCTTTCCACTTTTCTTGTTAGGTCTGCTTTTTTTGAGTTGCTTTTGATCTTCAGTGAACTTTTTTTTTCTCTTTCTGCCTTTTTTTTGAGTCTTCATTTTTTAAGAAAAAAATAACACATAAACTGCTGATGTATGGATGCTATAAAGCACATGTATGTAAAAGTTCAGCAGATCAAACACATTTAAAAATTTCCAAGGAAAAAATATGTAACAATCAATGACAGCACATGTAACAGAGCAGATTTAACAGAGGAATTTAAAACAAATTTAATGAACACTGATTCCTTCCTTGGTTCAAAATTTTGGCTTGAAAATTGAGCATTTATATAGAACCCCTTCTTTCCCACTTTTGTGTGCTTCCCCATAAACCCAGAAATCAACAGAAAAAAGGCTTTTCCTATATTGACATTCAAAAACAAAATCATTCAATTTTTAAATTCACATAGAAGCAGCTTCTCCTCCCCTTAAGCTTTGGTTCAAAATCACTACACCAATCACATTCCAATGCCCATCTCTATGATACCCATCACCATTATGTGGGGACCTCTGAATTATTCCAACCTCCAGCATATCTTCCCAACCATGCTCTACATAGAAGGAAAAATTCTTTTTTTTCATCTCCATATGATACCAGATCAACACATGATCATCATCCCATTCCTCATATTTACAACTTGCCACCTCTCCCTGATAACCACGTCAATCATTTTATATTTTCACCTCCTCCTCATTCTATTTCCATTTCAAAAATTAAACCCTCCTGATTCATTCTATAATCTACAAACTTCAAGTGCACTCCCTCAGCCTCCTCACAAAAATGTTTATACTAATCCTCAAATTACCAACATTCCTATTTCTGTGGAAGTTCACGCTAACTTATTTTCACATCAATGAGGATCTCAATTTCGCTTTGAACCATTGGGAGCTCAATGAAAATCAAAATAATGAACATTTTGATCAACTAAACTACAAAAATGACCATGGTTAGCCACAATCTGCATCACTTGGAATTGAAAAATAACAAGAAGGCCAACCAAAAGAGACTTTTCTTCAAGTTTATCTTATTGAGCTCACAAAATTTTGAAACCATCCAATCATGGTTGAAACTGAATATAACACTCTAAAATTAAAAAATTAGCCACCCTGTTGTCTGGGGTTAGATATAACCAACTCTTCTTTGACCATACACTCAACAACCCACCAGTTCATGCCAAAATTTCCAACCAATCCTTTCCCAAAATGAGACAAGCTCCCTGTTCCGTTGAAATGGACAGTTGTTAGTAAAACAGATAATAGAAATGCATGATTTTCTCTGTATGTTCAAGATTGCTACTAGGAATCATCATTCCCATGAGCATCAACTGCTCTCCAATTTCAGGCTGATAAACTCCAATTTTGCCTTAACATCAAGTGGAGTTAACCAAAATACTTGCAATTCCCTCAATTTCAAGACAAGGAGGATATACACTTTTGGGTTGAATGGAATTCTTAAGCATAAAATGGGTAGCCTCAATCCCATTGGTGGAAATCACCCATCATTCCTCCAATTTTATATATTTTACAGGTAAAATTAATTGCACAATTGGAACAGATGGGGCTCACATGTGGCACAGGATTTGTTTCTCAGGATTCAATAAATTTTACATCAAAAGAATTGTTTGATAAATATGTTTCAAATCTTTTCTCCTGAGTTTTATCCAAATAAATCCATCAGGCTTGCTGACCCATCTTTAAAAAATATGGTTAAAAGAGTTGAAAACATACCAACATGACACAAAATAGCTGAAATATGAAAATAAGGTATGTTATTTCCTATTTATTTTGTTTTTTATCATGAAAGTGAAGCTTTTCTAATGGATTTGTATTTCACACCGGTAATTATCCTGCGCAATTGACCCATGGAGATGTTTTGATCAGGCACTCAGATGGCTCCTTGAGGAGAATCAGTGAACTGAGCAAATTTTATGACCCTCTACACTATGTCCTTTTTTCCCCTCATGGTTAATTTTTTTTTTTCCAGAATCTAAATAATAACCAGGGAAGAATAGGTTCAATCCCACAAATTATGCTTAAATTTTCTGGCATTGTTCCATTCTGATTATTCCCTTTTGCACTGGGGTATTTGACTGTTCCAACTATTTTATGTTGACCAATGCATAAAAACTGTGACAGGAAGCTTATC
>CM062625.1:26252043-26269699 GCA_025617555.3 Puccinia polysora
GAAACATCTGTACAACAAAAAGTTGTTAACATACCCCAGCAAAATGCACTTCTTGCTAGTGGGGGCCAGCTTTGATTTGCAAAGATGCTTTGGAATCAGGGAGTAGCCAAGGCATCCAAACGGTTTGAGGAAGTCCAGGTTGGGATCTCTATTCAGCCAGAGCTTGTACGGGATGTTATTTGATTGGGTGCGAGACGGAAGAAGGTTGAGTAGGTGCGTGGCCGTGTTGACGGCCTCATCCCAGTAGGTGAGTGGCAGTCAACTTTGGGAGAGCAGGCATTGAGCTTTCTGGAGAATGGAGCGGTTTGTTTGCTTGGCTAGGCAATTCTATTGGGGTGTATAGGCAGGGGCAAAGTTCTGAACTATACCTTGAGCTGAACAGTAGTCCTTGAGTTTGGTTGACGTGAACTCCCCTCCATTGTCTGAGATAAGGGTTTTCACTTTCTTCGTTTTTTGTCTTTCGGCGGGTGGCGATAAAGTTGATGAGGGCCTTTTCCTCCTTGCTTTTGGACTTGAGGAAAGATACAGCCTTGAAACCGGTGTGTTGATCCGTAATTTCTAGGAAGTACAGGTTACCGGAGCGTGATTGAACAGATAGGGGACCCACCAGGTCAAAGTGTAGGGCTTCCAGCGGGTCTTTCACAGCCTTGAAGTGGTGGTTGAAGGGAGTGGCTGTGCCCTTGCAAGTTTTGCATATTTTGCACACGCCCTTGGTGTCCTTGTCGGAAAGATTGAGAAGTTTCAAGACAGATGGATTGGGGTTCCCCAGTCGGTGATGCCAATTGATCGCGTTGGAGTTGATTTTTAAGAACACACTGGGGTCCTCCTTGGGTTTTATGAATTTCACTCCGCACAATTTGGTTAGTCTGTTGTGGGTGCTGCCTATAAAGGAGAAGTTGTCCAGGGTCACCTCGATTCCCAAGTGACAGACCCTATCAAATACTGCCTTCCTTGACTTCAGCTGAGTGAGGGATATCAGTGATCAATTTAGGGAAGGTATGAGAAGGACGTTTTCCAAAACCAATACCCTTCCTTCATGGTTCTTGATAACAGCACTGCCGATGTGTGTGGCTTTGAGACCAGTATTGGGAGCACCAGTGCCAACTTCAACGGCTATGGCTTTGGGTTGGTGAAGGTACTGCAGGTTGTTGAGGATGTGATGGCTTGATCCTGAGTCAAGAACGGGCAGTCTGTAGGACTCTTTGGAGAAGGGGTTTTTGAGGTAGAGTTGGGCATTGAAGTGGAGCTTGGCGGCTTCAGGTCCAGGCAGTTGGTCCTTGGATGTTTGACCTGATGCATTGAGATGGACAGCAGGCTTGGAGGAGTTATTGTCAGGGCGCAGGTGCGGGTGGAGAAACCAGCATTTGCTTTCTGGGTGGTCAGACAGTGGATTGTGATGGCCCTTAGAACACGGGTGTTTGGGTCGAGGACAGGATTTTGACTTGGAACCTGTTTTGAAGAGAGCTGTGGGCTTGGGAGCGTCATTGTTGATTTCCTAGGGATTCTTACTTCGAGATTTTTTTAGGTGGATGACTTCTCGCAACTTGTTTAAGACGTTTGTCGGATTCAGCAGGAGCTCATTGTTCAGGAGAATGGTATCAACGATGTGGTAGAAATTGCTGGGAAGTTTTGCCAGTATTGTGTAGCTTGGGATGTCGGGTGGAATCTCGAGCTTGACAGCTGACAGCTTGTTCATTGTTTTTTGGCATTCTTGAATGTATGTCGCCAAATCACCTTTGTATTGGGATTGGATGAAATTGAGCCAGATGCGGCCTTGGTTGTTGGTGGATTTGGAAGCGTATCGTTCCAGCAGGCTGTTCCAGATTGCGTGAGGATCACCGTCATTATCTTCGTTGATGACAGCATCAAAGGCTGTGTCTCCTAGATGTTGGATGATAACGTCGGCAGCTTTGTACAGCTTCTTCTTCTGAGGTGCATTGAGGGGAGAGGGCGGTGGTTCAAGGACGTAGTTCAGGATGCCTTTTGGACGCAAATAACTTCGAAGTCGGAGACTCCATGACGGAAAGTTCTCGTTGGTGAGAAGAGGAATATTCAATTTGGTTGAGCTTGGGGCATCTTTGTTGTCCGACATGATTCTCGTGAACTGGCCTTTGGGACTGTAAATCTGAAGTTGGAAGGTTTTAGGCTAATAAGGCCAGTAGATTTCAATTGTCAGATAAGCTAAGGTGACTGATGAATTTGAGAAACAATGAAGAAAAAGGACAAGGATAACAGCTATGAACCTAATAAGGCCAGGTTGCGAGTGGGGTCAGACACAGAGCAGAGTGAGCAACAGATGAGGTCCGACGCAGGTTTGATGGAATCGTGAGTGGTTGGTGAGCGGTGAGGTTGGAGGGATTTGGCTTGAGGTTCAGTTGGAGGCATTGCTGATCAGATTCTTTAGTTGGAGAGTACCAAGAGTGGAAAGAGGAACTTACCTGATCCTAGTACCCTGGGTGTCAATGGTGCAATCTCTTGGTTGCATGAGAAGAGGAGACACCCAGGATCCAGGATCAGTGAGGTAGATAAGTTCGAGCTGGACACTGGATTTGAAGTTGGAGTATCCGCACTTGGGTGACAAGTCCAGATGTGCAGGTTTTGCTACGTTGAGGAGTCAACATGACAGAGGGAAAAAGAAAGACAGAAGGAAAAAGAAAAAGAGCTCATAGGCTGAGGTTAAGAAAGGAATGAACAGCACACAACACACAACAATGCAGAAAGGACAGAGGGTTAGTAGACAGCTCATTCTCAGCATTATCAGGAATCCAAGATTGATTCCAACAAGTCAAAGAGTCCAAAATCAAAGAGTTGGTGAAGGATCACGTGAGTCATTGGGAGGCTTAAAAGCTAGCCCACAAACAGGAGGACTCAGCAGCCATGAGAAAGGCCATATCACGGGCCAAGTCCTCTCAAATAGCCCTGCAGAAATTAATCCCCAGGGCAGAGGTGGAGAAATACGTGGAGAAATGGAACCCCTGGGACCAATTAGCCAAATCAAAGGGAAAAGAACCCAAAAATTTGAGGTCTTCACATCATCAAAAAATGAGAAACCCAAAAGATTGGCACAATATCATATCTCTAGCCCAGAAATGGAAGAAAGTCTATCACAACTAGGATCTGATGATATTACACCGTTGTTTAACAAATTTTTTGATGATGTCTTTTACAACTTTAAAATCTTGAGCAGAAACTTGGATAATATTCATAAACAAATCAATAAAGTCCTCCTAAATACTAACATAATGATCCAAGGTCAAGCTGACCATATGAACACTAATGATTCTGAAACCAAGGTATCAAAACACAAAATTGAGTCAAACAAAGTCAGTATACTCAAAAAATTGCACATCAATGAGTTAGAAAATAATAAGTTAAAGGATATTATCAGTGCTGAAAAAATATCCTTGATCAAGAACATCAAAACCACTTACTCCTCTGGACAAGAAAAGATCCTCTTTTCTTATGAGCAGCTCAAAGGAGAAGTGAGAAAAAAACTGATACCCCTTCTGCTCACCTAGTTGATAAAATTGACCTATTGAGTAACAAGTTGGATCTAGAATTAGGTATGATCAAGAATGACTTAAGAGACCTCAAAGTCAATTAAACTGCTCCTCCTAGGATCCATTTGGAAGAGGTAAAGCCTAGTAAGATAAGTAACACTCCTAACGTTCCTCTTAATGCTGGAGCAATAAGGAATGAATCTTACAGACCCATTCCAACTCCTGAAGTGGAACAAGCTCTGAAGCTCTTACCTCCGGTAGCTGAATGGCCCAAATTCTCAGGTGAAGGAGAATATAACCATATCAGTTTCATAAAATTCATTTATTACACCCTTGCCTCCTATGATTTACCGGACACTATAGCAGTGGTAAGACTGCCCAGGCTGTTTGAAGGAGTATCCTTGGATTGGTTCATCAACAAAAGAGGAGAAGTAGGACCTCAGACTTGGGATTCTTGGAAAGTCCTTATCAAAGAACAATTTGGTACCAGGATATGGAAAAGAAAAATGATGAAAACCTTTGAGACCTCACTTTTTGACCCTGCTAAGGACAAACCTCACAAGTGGTGTTTGGAACAAAAGAATAGGTTAGATTGCTTCTACCCTGAAGCAGATAAAGAGGAATTCAATGAAAGACTCCTCAGCCTATGTCCCGGACACCTTAATCACAGTGTAAGTTGTAGAATGTCTATGGATGCTGATCTCTCCACCCTTATTGTTATCCTTGAGGAAACTATTGACATGAATGGTCTTGACAAAAAGACCAATAGACCCAGGTAACTTGTCCCCAAGGTTAGAGAAGAGTATAATCCTAAAACTAAGGACTCCACCAATCCCTAATTAGAAATCAAGAATACTTCTGAAACCAAAGAAAAGTTATGCTGGAACTGTAACCAAACTGGACATGCAAGACCTGACTGTCCCCAGCCCAGAAGAAAGATCAATCTCATTGAAGGAGGAGATGAGGATAATGAACTTGACCCTCAACTTGATAAAACTGATGGATCATTATCTGAGTATGAATTAATGATTACTAACCCCATCAATGTCATTGAAGGAGACATGGATCCTCCCTGGAAATCAATTCAGTCAACAAGGATTCCAATCTACCACAACAATGGACTCCCAACATGAAAATCCAACATGTTTCAGAAGCCAAGACTCTGACTCTGAAACCCTCTATTGGTAAAAGCTACACCACTGGCAAAACTTTTTATGCTACTGGACTAATCCAAGGTTCTCCTGTGAATTTACTCCTAGATAGTGGAGCCTTCTGCTCCTGTGTTGGGTCAAGTTACTTAGAGAACCAAGTCCCCAACTGGAAAGAATACTTGCTACCAGTTCCACAAGCTAAGTTCAGCAGTTGCAACTCCTCCCTTAATGCTATTGGAGTATGGTCTGCAGATCTCATTTGGCCCCATTCCAAAGGTTCCCTGAGACTCAAGGTTGAGTTTTTAGTACTCCAGAATGGAATGTGTGATTACTTCATTTTAGGAAATGACTCTCTTTGCCTGTATGGTATAGATTTATTCCAAAGTAAAGGAAGATACTTTACTATAGGAGGAAATTGGAACAAAAAGTTTCAAATATGCCATTTTAATGCTCAAACCACTGATTCCACTTATCAGAAACACCTGGAAACCTTTAACCAAGAATACTTCTCCCAAGTGGCCCTGAATGACCAACTCAGTGAAGATCAAAAATGTGATATCCTTCAGGTCTGCTTTGAGAATCAGAATGCTTTCTGCACTAAGGACCACCCTATTGGTAACATCAAAGGACATGATATGATCCTTACCTTAACTATCAAACCCCCTTAACCTGCTAATCTGAAAAGACCTTCTGATCCTTCCAGTCCAAAATCAAGAGCAGCCTTGGAAACTCACATCCAGGAGCTAATTGACTTACAAGTCCTGAGGAAAGTAGGACACAAGGAACAGGTAGACATCACTACTCCTGTGATCATAGCTTGGCAAAATGATAAGTCAAGAATGGTAGGAGATTTTAGGATGCTGAACAATTACACTCAAGAAGACTATTACCCCATTCCTAGGATTGACCATGCCCTTCATAATCTCTCACAAGCTAAGTTTATTACTACCATGGAAATGCTGAAAGGATTCCACCAGATCCCCATCAGCCCAGACAGTAGGAAGCTCATGAGGATCATATGTCACCTAGATATCTATGAGTACTTGAGGATGCCCTTTGGAATCAAAAATGCTCCTTCCCACTTTCAGAGGATGATGGACACTGTACTAGGCCAGTTCATAAGGCAAGGATGGATGATGGTATGTATTGATGATTTTATCATCTACACTGATGATTGGACCTCCCATATGGATAAAGTAAGACTTCTCCGAAAAACCATCTCTGCTGTAGGATTAAAAGTATCAATGAAAAAGTGCAACTTTGGATATGATGAACTCAAAGCATTAGGTCACATAGTATCTGGTCTAACTCTTACAGCTGACAAAAGCAAAATAGCAGCTGTTATGAAAAGTCCAATGCCTCAGAACAAAACTGAACTCCTTTCCTTTGTCAGTTTCTGCAGCTACTATAGGAAGTATCTACCCAAGTTTGCATTACTAACTAAGTGTTTGTATGAGATTTGCAACAACAATACCCTGTTTGAAATGACTCATGAAAGAGTTAAGAACTATGAGGAACTCAAGGTGGCTATGACTACTGCCCCTGTACTAATACAACCTGATTACAGTAAACCCTTTATACTATATATTGATGCCAGCATGGAAGGGCTAGGCGCTGCACTTCATCAAGAAGTCATAGAAAATGATAGACCAGTAGAAAAACCAATACTCTTTATCTCTAGACAAGTTAAGCACACAGAGAAAAGATATGGTGCCATTCAAATGGAACGCCTGGCTCTAGTATGGGCCTTAGAAAAGCTCCATTACTATCTGGAAGGTACTAAATTTGTGGTTATTATGGATTGAAATTCTGTTAGAACCCTGATGAACTTGAAGATTCCCAGCAGGCACATGTTGAGATGGCAAATAGCTATCCAACAGTACAGAGGACAAATGACAATAGTACATCAATCTGGGAACAAACACCAGAATGCTGACAGTCTGAGTAGGAATGCTCTACCTAATGATTTGAGTAACCCTGCCTATGATCCAGAAGATCATTAGATTTTTCCCATCTTGAACATTAACATGTTAGTCATGGAAGCTTCTATTCTAGGTATTCACATCTGTGAATTGGATGAATTCTTATTCAACTCAATCAGGGAAGCCTACAGATCTGAAATAAAAAGCCTAGTCACTATCATGGAAAGCACCTCCCCTCCTCCTGATCTTATTAATAGTCTACCTGAATCTATCCTGAAAACTTACAAATCTGGAAGATTCACCTTGTGGGATCGCCTAGTTTACTACAGACATCACCATTGTAGTGTCATAGTCCTAACTAAGGAAGAAAAAATTAAGCATGTCCTATCTGAATGCCATGATAACTGTTCATCTGGACACTTGTCTACTGACAGAAATTTGGATAAAGTGAAACAGACTGCTTGGTGGATTGATTTCAGGAACTCCACAATCCAGTATGTTTCTAGTTGTGAAACTTGCCAGAAATCCAACAGGACCACAGGAAAGAAGTTTGGCCTCCTCCAAAAGATTAATGAACCCAAGAAGAGATTGGAAATCATCAATATGGACTTTGTGACAGGACTACCACCTGGAGGTGCTTATTCTTACAATTCAGTCCTGGTCATAGTAGATAGGTTTTCCAAGAAAGCTAAATTTCTACCTAACCATAAGGATGATACTGCTATGGAAGTAGCACTACTTTTTTGGAACAGAATTATTGCGGATGTAGGAGTACCCAAGATAATCATCAGTGACAGAGACCCCAAGTTCACCTCTGAGTTCTGGAGAACCCTCCATGATATGTTAGGAACCACTCTAGCATTCTCTACAGCTTATCACCCCCAGAAAGATGGATTAGCTGAAAGGATGATCCAGACCCTGGAAGACACTCTCAGGAGATTCTGTGGCTTTGGTCTAGAATATAAGAATACTGATGGGTACTGCCATGATGGGGTCAGCCTCTTGCCTGCTCTAGAAATGGCTTAAAACAGCAGCAAACACTCTCCCACCAAGGAAGCCCCCTATGTACTGGAGAGAGGGTGGATTCCTAAAAAGCTCAAATAATGAATATGTTAAGAGCTATTGCAAGGTTTAAATGTTTTGGTAAAAGTTTTTTCAATATTTTATAAAAGAGGGGCCACATTATTGTACTACTGGGGATCTTTACAGACAAGCAACCTCTCTTCAAGGGGCCACCTTGGAGAGTTTAAAAACCTTGGAAATAATTTTGGGTACCTTCTAAGGACTTATCCAACTGGTATGGCTGGGAAAACAGCACTCAGGCCAAGGCAGGGAGGAATTGACTCACTTCTTGGAGCCATAATTCACAGGAAGCCTGCAGAGATTCAGGTGAATGGTTTCAGGGAAAAGGTGGGGTTGATTTCTGGCTAAAATTTAATGAATCAATAATGGTTTCAGAAATAATTCTACTATAAATCAGACAGGGCCATAAATCACTTGATTAACTCTTTAAGCGCTTGGTCACGCATGGCAAAGCGTCTGGACAATAATTCATGAATTTCTAGGTAACTGGGGAACAATAAGCCAAAAGAAGGTCTGTATAAATACCTTTTTTGGGTGAAAAAGAGCATCCTCAGGGCGTGTTGAGAGGGTAAGGCTCATGGGCAAAGGCTAGTAAGCCGGCCAGGGCAAATTTTGCACTTCCTCAAGCTTCTTTCAATCAGCTGATCTCAGATCTGCTGGACTTCTGCCTGTTTTTAGCTGCACAGTCTTTTAAAGTGTTAATTAATCATTATGATCATTCTGCACGTATCTTTGATTTTTACTGTTAATATTTGACTAAATTGATTGGATTTGGATATTTATTGATTTGCTATCATCTGTTGATCATTTTTATACTTTTTAAAAATTTTTAGCGCAACTTCTTGATATGTTTTGTGATCATTTAAGATCAGGATCAATGCTTTCTATGGTGGTTCTCAATATTTGTTTCTTAATTTAAGATACTTTAAAATTCATTATATAATTATTTTATTTCATACTTTAGGTTTTTAGACTCTCTTCCATGCATTTGTCATGTTATTAAATATGTCTGGTTGATCCTTCTAGGTTGTAGCTTTTATTGGCAGTACCTTTGGTTTTTAATCCTTTCTGACGCGTGGAGAAGTCTGATCTTCTGCGTTCAGGAATTGTGCATGCAGGTATTTGAGCTAATTCATGCGCTTTGGCTGGTTTATGTGTATAGGGGATGAATCAAGCACGCAGAAAATGTGCAGGGATGCAGGGCTGCACGCAGGAATTGTGACAAAACACATTTTTTCAGGTAACTCCTAAAATATACATAACACCTCAGTTTTGACTGAATTTTAGGTGTAAAAACCATACGTGAAAAAATGTGTGAAATATTAAAATGGCCAAAAAGTGCCATAGTGGTGCTGTGACTTTTTGGTCAATTTTTGTTTAATTATTTAAAATATGAAGAAGTAATAATTCAAGGGTGGGGTCAATGAGTGAAATTACCTATTTTTGGGTTGGGAATCCATTTCTGAAATAATATGAATGTATTTCCCACTCCATCTTGTTTTAGTAATTTTTTTTGTTTTTTTTTATTTTGTCTACTTTGACAGGTTGCTCTGTATCAAGTAGCAAGCTGAAAGTATATGAATCTCTTGCATCAAGTTCTTTCCACTTTTCTTGTTAGGTCTGCTTTTTTTGAGTTGCTTTTGATCTTCAGTGAACTTTTTTTTTCTCTTTCTGCCTTTTTTTTGAGTCTTCATTTTTTAAGAAAAAAATAACACATAAACTGCTGATGTATGGATGCTATAAAGCACATGTATGTAAAAGTTCAGCAGATCAAACACATTTAAAAATTTCCAAGGAAAAAATATGTAACAATCAATGACAGCACATGTAACAGAGCAGATTTAACAGAGGAATTTAAAACAAATTTAATGAACACTGATTCCTTCCTTGGTTCAAAATTTTGGCTTGAAAATTGAGCATTTATATAGAACCCCTTCTTTCCCACTTTTGTGTGCTTCCCCATAAACCCAGAAATCAACAGAAAAAAGGCTTTTCCTATATTGACATTCAAAAACAAAATCATTCAATTTTTAAATTCACATAGAAGCAGCTTCTCCTCCCCTTAAGCTTTGGTTCAAAAATCACTACACCAATCACATTCCAATGCCCATCTCTATGATACCCATCACCATTATGTGGGGACCTCTGAATTATTCCAACCTCCAGCATATCTTCCCAACCATGCTCTACATAGAAGGAAAAATTCTTTTTTTTCATCTCCATATGATACCAGATCAACACATGATCATCATCCCATTCCTCATATTTACAACTTGCCACCTCTCCCTGATAACCACGTCAATCATTTTATATTTTCACCTCCTCCTCATTCTATTTCCATTTCAAAAATTAACCCTCCTGATTCATTCTATAATCTACAAACTTCAAGTGCACTCCCTCAGCCTCCTCACAAAAATGTTTATACTAATCCTCAAATTACCAACATTCCTATTTCTGTGGAAGTTCACGCTAACTTATTTTCACATCAATGAGGATCTCAATTTCGCTTTGAACCATTGGGAGCTCAATGAAAATCAAAATAATGAACATTTTGATCAACTAAACTACAAAAATGACCATGGTTAGCCACAATCTGCATCACTTGGAATTGAAAAATAACAAGAAGGCCAACCAAAAGAGACTTTTCTTCAAGTTTATCTTATTGAGCTCACAAAATTTTGAAACCATCCAATCATGGTTGAAACTGAATATAACACTCTAAAATTAAAAAATTAGCCACCCTGTTGTCTGGGGTTAGATATAACCAACTCTTCTTTGACCATACACTCAACAACCCACCAGTTCATGCCAAAATTTCCAACCAATCCTTTCCCAAAATGAGACAAGCTCCCTGTTCCGTTGAAATGGACAGTTGTTAGTAAAACAGATAATAGAAATGCATGATTTTCTCTGTATGTTCAAGATTGCTACTAGGAATCATCATTCCCATGAGCATCAACTGCTCTCCAATTTCAGGCTGATAAACTCCAATTTTGCCTTAACATCAAGTGGAGTTAACCAAAATACTTGCAATTCCCTCAATTTCAAGACAAGGAGGATATACACTTTTGGGTTGAATGGAATTCTTAAGCATAAAATGGGTAGCCTCAATCCCATTGGTGGAAATCACCCATCATTCCTCCAATTTTATATATTTTACAGGTAAAATTAATTGCACAATTGGAACAGATGGGGCTCACATGTGGCACAGGATTTGTTTCTCAGGATTCAATAAATTTTACATCAAAAGAATTGTTTGATAAATATGTTTCAAATCTTTTCTCCTGAGTTTTATCCAAATAAATCCATCAGGCTTGCTGACCCATCTTTAAAAAATATGGTTAAAAGAGTTGAAAACATACCAACATGACACAAAATAGCTGAAATATGAAAATAAGGTATGTTATTTCCTATTTATTTTGTTTTTTATCATGAAAGTGAAGCTTTTCTAATGGATTTGTATTTCACACCGGTAATTATCCTGCGCAATTGACCCATGGAGATGTTTTGATCAGGCACTCAGATGGCTCCTTGAGGAGAATCAGTGAACTGAGCAAATTTTATGACCCTCTACACTATGTCCTTTTTTCCCCTCATGGTTAATTTTTTTTTTTCCAGAATCTAAATAATAACCAGGGAAGAATAGGTTCAATCCCACAAATTATTGCTTAAATTTTCTGGCATTGTTCCATTCTGATTATTCCCTTTTGCACTGGGGTATTTGACTGTTCCAACTATTTTATGTTGACCAATGCATAAAAACTGTGACAGGAAGCTTATCCTATATTTGGAATCATCAAATAAATCCAAGGAATGAGCAGTTCCATGGTTTTGTGGATGCAATCAACCATTTCATTGAGTTAGGTCAAGGAAAATGTAAGTTTCTTTCTCTTCAATTTTTCATGTGATATTTATGTCTACCTTCTACCAATACTTATGCATAACTTAAAATTTCCTTATTCTTAGGTTGTTGCATTATCCTTCTCCAATAATTTGTAGGTGGCCCAAGGGGCATGAATGCTCAATATCAAGATACTATGGCAATGTTTCAGCATATGGGAAAGCCTGATATTATTATAGCATTCATGTGTAACCCAGTATGTCCATAAATTCTAAACAATATTTGGCCAGGTCAAAAAGCACAGGATAGGCCAGATATTGTAACATGTGTTTTCAACTCAAAAATGAAAAAGATCTGTGATTAAATATTGAAGGATGGAGTATTTGGAAACAAATGGGATGCAATCAAGTCATAGAATTACAAATGGGAGGCCTTCCACATTCTCACATGTTGTTGATCCTGCATCATGACCACAAGCCCAGAACATCTGAACACATTTACATGATTGTTTGTGCCAATAATTCTAATGAAAAAACCCAGCATCATCTTTTTCAAGAATTCAAGATACACATGATACATGGACAATGTGGTATTTTCAACATTGAATCTGTCACAAGGGCTGCTGGCGTGCAAGCAGGGCTTGGAACAAGGGGTACTCCAACTCACAGTAGGCTTGGGGGCAATGTTACTGGAGGAGGCTAACAGGAATGGAGTAACATTGATATGGAAAGGTGCTGAATGAAACTTGCTTGGATGTGTTCCTATTAAGAATTAGTAAACTGATTTCTTGGGGAAAAATCAGGAAAGAGAAAAATAAGGGCTGCTTAAATAGACAGGAGGCTGTAACTACAAAAGATTTACAAGTGATTGGGGCTCAGACTACATATGTGATGTCGTGGGAGCAGTCTAGGTAACAGAGAGGGCTGATCAGGTATGCTACTACATTAGGTTAGGCTGCTTCTACATTGGGTCAAGGTTACAGGTCTGGGCTGTCCAAGTTGGGAGAGTACAGTTGAAGGATGTACAGTGTACATGGAGGTCATGAAACTATGTACTAAGTAGAGAGAGTATGTAATACAATCTGCAAGAGGATGTAAATAAGGATTCCCAAAGGATAAACCATGACAGAGTATGTATTAGACAGAGTTAATAAGGTTAGAGTATGTGAAGACCTGGGAGAGTAAGTATGTGCAAGCCTATGGAGTCTATCTGCATAATGTATGAGGTTAGACTATATGTAGATATGTACTGCATGAAGATCCTGAGGTATATAGTTACTGGAGACATATTGATATAAGTTCCCTGAGCCTTGAGGTTGAAGTTCCTTGGAAAGTAGATCAGGCCTGAGGGTTAGATTAGGTTTGCTGAGGTTGGATATGGGGACTATACTGAGCTAGGTGTCAGTATGAAAGTACCCCCTGGTGAAAAGGAGGGCATCTCCTGATGACCATAAAAGGAGAGGTTGAAGAGGCCATCAGGTTTGTTCCTTCAGCCATTTATAACTTGAGCTTTCCTTCCCCCTACCCCCAACCATCACCACAATCTACTCCATTGCCATCTTTATCCTCCTTCAATAGATCACCCACACCAACTTATACCATGGAGAAGACTAAGAATTCCTACCCAGTTCAACAATATTTCCCCAGCCGTGATAGATTCAAGAAGATGGAAAGAATATGCACCACCAGCATCAAGCACAATTCAGCCAAATGTGAAAGTTTTTGCCAGTATGGAAGGACCTGTGAGATGGATAAAAAAATAGGAAGTCCTTGGGGAAAACCCTGTGGGTCCAGGAGAAGAGCCAACCCTTTGAGGTAAAGGAGGCTCCAGACAAAGATGCCATGACATTGGGATACTCATCCAGGTTGGATAAATCTTCAGTTAATTCCAGCTGGGTTTTTGTATTGAATTTTAAATAGATGCTGATATATGTATGGTAGTTCAATTGATGCAGGAAAGGCTTCAAAAAAAAGCAGGAGAAGAGGGATAACTTGCATCAAACTGGTCATTTTGGGCTGGATAGGAAGTTGAGGTTACGTGACAAGGAGCATGAAGAGGTGTTTATTAGGTGGGGAACTCCTCATGTAGATTCAGATGAGGAGTTCATCAAAACACCATCAAAGAGAATGAGAGGAAGAGCAATAATAGAGTCTTTCAAACCCATCAAAGAAGGTTTTCAAGCCATCAAAGTCAACTGTTGAAGCGTTGAAGGCAGTTTTTGAAGCGTTCAATTGATCCCACAAGTTGTCAAGGCTCAATCTGATTTTGTCAATGTTTGAACTGTTGAAGCATCAAAGATCAAGCCATTGAATTGTTGAAGAGGTTGGTCAAAGTTTAGAAGAAGATGAAGAGGCCAAGAGAAGTTTAGAGATGGATTCAAGTGAAGTTGAAGAAGGTAGAAAGGTTTAAAAGGAAGTAGGAAAATGGAAAGGAGTCCAAAAGAATGAAATAATTGTCAAAGAAGGGGGCAGGTAAGATCATTCCCTAGAGTTGGAGGATCTGAGAAATAAAATGAAATGTTTATAGTTGAATATGAATGTTGTAGAGGATAGAAGAAATAAGAATAAGGGAATCGGGAGACAAGAAGTTTCAGAAGCATGGTTGGAAGAGGTAGAAAATGGAGAAAGATTGTTGGAGATGATGGAGGTTAATAGATTTAGAGATGATTCAATTTTAAATGAAGAACAGGTGAATCAATCTTTTGAGGTTTATAGTAGAAATTGTAGGACTTTAAATTCTAATTTGCGGCAAGGTTTGAAGAAAGAATGGGGAGATGAAATAAGGAAAGAGAATTATGGATTCTTAGAGGCTAGAAAGAAAGGTATGTTAGGAGTAAAGAAAGGATTACCTGATATTTTAGCTTTAGCTGGTCATACTTTTGAAGTGGGTACTACTGTAAGAGGACCTGATTCTTCTCAAGTTAAAAAATTGAAACTAGTTAATTCATGGATGTCTAGAAGAAGGAGTTGGAGGAGTTGATGTGTAAAGCTATTTGAAAAATTTTTATAAGAATTTTTATTATTATTATTATTACTTTTTTTGCTTTATTTTATTTAATTTTTTTTTATTATTATTATTTTATTATTTACTATCATTATTTATATATTTTTTTTGATAGTATTTTTTTTCTTTTTTAGAGAAAAAATTGATTTTCTTTTTGCTTAAGTAGAGAAAACAAGAAAAAGGAAGTGTATTATGAGATATGTTTGAAAATATTTTTATTTTTATATATAATTAACATTTTTCTTTTTGAAGAGTGGATTTGGTTTATTTATTTAAGGATTTTTTTTTGTTTTTAAAGGGTAGAGTGTATGGAAATCTTGAGGTAAAGTAGGGAAGTTTTTTAGATTAGAGTGAGGTCCCCAAGTGGTGTGTTCCTCATTAGCTTGAAAACCTTTCCATTCAAATAAGTAAAATAATTTCCCCCTCTTAAGCTTTGATTCAAGTGTCTGAGACACTTCCCATTCTTCCTCCCCATCAATTTGGACTGGTTTGGTTGGTGGTTGGTGCCTCAAGGATAGTGAGTTATCTTGATAGGGCTTGAGTAAGGAGGAGTGGAACACTGGGTGAATAGTTGAACATTGTTGAGGAAGTTTAAGTTTGAACAAATTTTTTCCAATCTGTTCTGTAATCAAGAAAGGACCTAACCATTTCTCTGAGAGCTTATGAGTTGGATAATTAGCTTTGATATTTCTAGAAGAGAGCCAAAATTTCTTTCCAACAGAAAATGAGTCAGGAAAATCACTTATTTTGAGGTCAGCATATCTCTTATAATTTTTAATTTACTTTTCCAATTCAACTCCCAGTTTTTTCTGGTTCTGATGAATCTGGGTTATATAGTGAATGGCAGGTTGGTTTTCAACTACATGTATACTTTCAAAATTGGTTTGTTGGCCATAAATAGTGGAGAAGGTAGATTGCTTAGTTGAAGTTTGGGTTGAATTTTTGTAGGCAAATTCAGCAAGGGGGATCCAGGTATCCCAGTGGTCTTGGTGATAACTGACATGCATCCTAATAAATTGTTCTAGGATCTGATTTACCTGTTCTGTCTGACTTTCTTTTTCAGGGTGATAAGCTGTGGAGAGTTTTCTTTTTATCTGTAATTTTTCACACACATTTTTCCAAAAGGAAGAGACAAATAGAGATCCTCTGTCACCGAAAATGTCAGGTTTGGAGAAGATATTGGATATTATCAGGTTAGCTAACTCCACAGAGGAGATATTGGTTCTTTTTAAAATTAAATGCCTAAAAGGCAGGATGAAAGGGTTAAAGAAGGATTTGATCTTATACTGCTAAGAGAAGCAGATCAGTTGACTCAGAGGAAGGGGGCACTCAGGATGAAGTTTGTCAAGGAACTGATGATGTGAATTGGCAGGACTATTACTCATTTAAATAGACTAGATACAAGCCAAGATAGCACTGACCAATTTGTGGTACAGGCAATAAGAAATATTATGAATAATGAATGAAGCAATAGTCAGAGAGATACCACATAGTCAGTGACCCACAAAGCATAGGTCAGAGACACTTCAAGGACATAAGACAGAACATGTGAGTGACAAAAGAAGAGTGGATATCACAGACAGCTGAGGCATTAATTCTAGCTGATCTGGAACATTAAACAGACATTATAGTTCAGTGAGAAAGAAGATGACAAGAAAGGAGGTCATTAGAGATAAGAAGACCCATGGATGAACAGTGATCAGGGCTCATTGCTACAAGATTTGATCATAGAAGGATAATCAGACTACTCAGACTAGCATTCTTTCAGACATGTTTTTAACTTAACCTTGAAATAAACAGCCAAGGATGACAACTGATTAGAGCAGCAAGAGGATACATGTACCATAATGCTACTACTTTTATGAAGTCATAACAATGATTGAATAATGAAAATATAACAAGTGTAATTGTTAAAAATAAGAAAGGAACTTAAGTGTGAGCAGAAAATAGCTGAATTCCAAAAGTTCTGGTTTTAATAAAGATCGAAATTTTTGAAAAACAATCAACTACCCCAAGAATTGAATCAAATCTTGTTGGATGGTGGCAGCTGAGAGATAAAATCCATAGAGAGTGAAAAGTCCAGGGACCACCTGGGATTAGTAAAGGTTGAAGGAGTCAAAACTTCTTATGGTGACTATATTTGTTTCTGCTGCAAAGGTAACAAGAAGAAACATAAACTTTGATAAAGGAGGTCATATTTTTCCAATGGAAGTCTCTTTTGACTAGATCAATTTTTCGCCTTGTCCAGGGTGACCAGAGAGTGGGGAATTTTTTCTTTGTTGTAAAATTTTCAAGTTGGAGCTGTTTGTCTTCCCTGGGGATTGCTATTCTATTCTGGAAGATAAGAAGGCCAGTATCTGGACCTATTAAATAACTCTTTACTTTTTCCTTTTTATGTAACTTCTCAATAATTTTTAAGTTTAATTTTTTGGAGAGCTGGGATTAAATTGAGTTGTCCAAGTGTCTATCAACCTTCTTAGTGGAAATAAAGAAAATTCTAGAAGTTTGAAAGTCAGTCTGTTTCAGGAGTTATTTAACATTTTCTGGATTCTTTTCTGCATAAGGCATCCCCCCCCTTGGGGTAAAAATTGTCTTGGCGTGACAAGATATCAGGCACTATATAGTGCTTCCCAGGTCTATAGACTATTGCAAAGTCAAACTCAGACAAGAACTCAGCCCACCAGGCTTGGCAGTGAGTTAAAACTTTGGAGGTCATAAAGTATTTCAAGGCCAAGTGATGAGTAAGAACTTCAATGGGAGTGGAGAGGCTTAAGAAGTTAGCTCTCCAGAGCTTGATAGCCCATAAAATTTCAAGAAGTTCCTTATCCTGGATTTCATAATTCATTTCAGCACTGCCCAATTTTATGCTTTCAAAAGCAATTGGGTGCTTGGATGCATGAGGGGAGACTTGTGTGAGCACAGCACCCAGGGCATATTCACTTGTGTTAGTTTCAAGAAAACTTTTCAATGAAAGATCAAAATTTCTAAGGATTGGTGCCTTGGTAAAGGCCTGTTTGAGGCCCTCAAACTGCTGGAAAGCCCCTGGAGATAAAGGAAAAATGGGTTTGGAACCAGTGAGAGCAGTGAGGAGGTGAACCTTCCTAGAGTAATTAATGATAAACCTGCAATGAAAATTAGAAAAACCCAAAAAATGTT
>CM062625.1:26269799-26375358 GCA_025617555.3 Puccinia polysora
CTATCACAACTAGGATCTGATGATATTACACCGTTGTTTAACAAATTTTTTGATGATGTCTTTTACAACTTTAAAATCTTGAGCAGAAACTTGGATAATATTCATAAACAAATCAATAAAGTCCTCCTAAATACTAACATAATGATCCAAGGTCAAGCTGACCATATGAACACTAATGAATCTGAAACCAAGGTATCAAAACACAAAATTGAGTCAAACAAAGTCAGTATACTCAAAAAATTGCACATCAATGAGTTAGAAAATAATAAGTTAAAGGATATTATCAGTGCTGAAAAAATATCCTTGATCAAGAACATCAAAACCACTTACTCCTCTGGACAAGAAAAGATCCTCTTTTCTTATGAGCAGCTCAAAGGAGAAGTGAGAAAAAAACTGATACCCCTTCTGCTCACCTAGTTGATAAAATTGACCTATTGAGTAACAAGTTGGATCTAGAATTAGGTATGATCAAGAATGACTTAAGAGACCTCAAAGTCAATTAAACTGCTCCTCCTAGGATCCATTTGGAAGAGGTAAAGCCTAGTAAGATAAGTAACACTCCTAACGTTCCTCTTAATGCTGGAGCAATAAGGAATGAATCTTACAGACCCATTCCAACTCCTGAAGTGGAACAAGCTCTGAAGCTCTTACCTCCGGTAGCTGAATGGCCCAAATTCTCAGGTGAAGGAGAATATAACCATATCAGTTTCATAAAATTCATTTATTACACCCTTGCCTCCTATGATTTACCGGACACTATAGCAGTGGTAAGACTGCCCAGGCTGTTTGAAGGAGTATCCTTGGATTGGTTCATCAACAAAAGAGGAGAAGTAGGACCTCAGACTTGGGATTCTTGGAAAGTCCTTATCAAAGAACAATTTGGTACCAGGATATGGAAAAGAAAAATGATGAAAACCTTTGAGACCTCACTTTTTGACCCTGCTAAGGACAAACCTCACAAGTGGTGTTTGGAACAAAAGAATAGGTTAGATTGCTTCTACCCTGAAGCAGATAAAGAGGAATTCAATGAAAGACTCCTCAGCCTATGTCCCGGACACCTTAATCACAGTGTAAGTTGTAGAATGTCTATGGATGCTGATCTCTCCACCCTTATTGTTATCCTTGAGGAAACTATTGACATGAATGGTCTTGACAAAAAGACCAATAGACCCAGGTAACTTGTCCCCAAGGTTAGAGAAGAGTATAATCCTAAAACTAAGGACTCCACCAATCCCTAATTAGAAATCAAGAATACTTCTGAAACCAAAGAAAAGTTATGCTGGAACTGTAACCAAACTGGACATGCAAGACCTGACTGTCCCCAGCCCAGAAGAAAGATCAATCTCATTGAAGGAGGAGATGAGGATAATGAACTTGACCCTCAACTTGATAAAACTGATGGATCATTATCTGAGTATGAATTAATGATTACTAACCCCATCAATGTCATTGAAGGAGACATGGATCCTCCCTGGAAATCAATTCAGTCAACAAGGATTCCAATCTACCACAACAATGGACTCCCAACATGAAAATCCAACATGTTTCAGAAGCCAAGACTCTGACTCTGAAACCCTCTATTGGTAAAAGCTACACCACTGGCAAAACTTTTTATGCTACTGGACTAATCCAAGGTTCTCCTGTGAATTTACTCCTAGATAGTGGAGCCTTCTGCTCCTGTGTTGGGTCAAGTTACTTAGAGAACCAAGTCCCCAACTGGAAAGAATACTTGCTACCAGTTCCACAAGCTAAGTTCAGCAGTTGCAACTCCTCCCTTAATGCTATTGGAGTATGGTCTGCAGATCTCATTTGGCCCCATTCCAAAGGTTCCCTGAGACTCAAGGTTGAGTTTTTAGTACTCCAGAATGGAATGTGTGATTACTTCATTTTAGGAAATGACTCTCTTTGCCTGTATGGTATAGATTTATTCCAAAGTAAAGGAAGATACTTTACTATAGGAGGAAATTGGAACAAAAAGTTTCAAATATGCCATTTTAATGCTCAAACCACTGATTCCACTTATCAGAAACACCTGGAAACCTTTAACCAAGAATACTTCTCCCAAGTGGCCCTGAATGACCAACTCAGTGAAGATCAAAAATGTGATATCCTTCAGGTCTGCTTTGAGAATCAGAATGCTTTCTGCACTAAGGACCACCCTATTGGTAACATCAAAGGACATGATATGATCCTTACCTTAACTATCAAACCCCCTTAACCTGCTAATCTGAAAAGACCTTCTGATCCTTCCAGTCCAAAATCAAGAGCAGCCTTGGAAACTCACATCCAGGAGCTAATTGACTTACAAGTCCTGAGGAAAGTAGGACACAAGGAACAGGTAGACATCACTACTCCTGTGATCATAGCTTGGCAAAATGATAAGTCAAGAATGGTAGGAGATTTTAGGATGCTGAACAATTACACTCAAGAAGACTATTACCCCATTCCTAGGATTGACCATGCCCTTCATAATCTCTCACAAGCTAAGTTTATTACTACCATGGAAATGCTGAAAGGATTCCACCAGATCCCCATCAGCCCAGACAGTAGGAAGCTCATGAGGATCATATGTCACCTAGATATCTATGAGTACTTGAGGATGCCCTTTGGAATCAAAAATGCTCCTTCCCACTTTCAGAGGATGATGGACACTGTACTAGGCCAGTTCATAAGGCAAGGATGGATGATGGTATGTATTGATGATTTTATCATCTACACTGATGATTGGACCTCCCATATGGATAAAGTAAGACTTCTCCGAAAAACCATCTCTGCTGTAGGATTAAAAGTATCAATGAAAAAGTGCAACTTTGGATATGATGAACTCAAAGCATTAGGTCACATAGTATCTGGTCTAACTCTTACAGCTGACAAAAGCAAAATAGCAGCTGTTATGAAAAGTCCAATGCCTCAGAACAAAACTGAACTCCTTTCCTTTGTCAGTTTCTGCAGCTACTATAGGAAGTATCTACCCAAGTTTGCATTACTAACTAAGTGTTTGTATGAGATTTGCAACAACAATACCCTGTTTGAAATGACTCATGAAAGAGTTAAGAACTATGAGGAACTCAAGGTGGCTATGACTACTGCCCCTGTACTAATACAACCTGATTACAGTAAACCCTTTATACTATATATTGATGCCAGCATGGAAGGGCTAGGCGCTGCACTTCATCAAGAAGTCATAGAAAATGATAGACCAGTAGAAAAACCAATACTCTTTATCTCTAGACAAGTTAAGCACACAGAGAAAAGATATGGTGCCATTCAAATGGAACGCCTGGCTCTAGTATGGGCCTTAGAAAAGCTCCATTACTATCTGGAAGGTACTAAATTTGTGGTTATTATGGATTGAAATTCTGTTAGAACCCTGATGAACTTGAAGATTCCCAGCAGGCACATGTTGAGATGGCAAATAGCTATCCAACAGTACAGAGGACAAATGACAATAGTACATCAATCTGGGAACAAACACCAGAATGCTGACAGTCTGAGTAGGAATGCTCTACCTAATGATTTGAGTAACCCTGCCTATGATCCAGAAGATCATTAGATTTTTCCCATCTTGAACATTAACATGTTAGTCATGGAAGCTTCTATTCTAGGTATTCACATCTGTGAATTGGATGAATTCTTATTCAACTCAATCAGGGAAGCCTACAGATCTGAAATAAAAAGCCTAGTCACTATCATGGAAAGCACCTCCCCTCCTCCTGATCTTATTAATAGTCTACCTGAATCTATCCTGAAAACTTACAAATCTGGAAGATTCACCTTGTGGGATCGCCTAGTTTACTACAGACATCACCATTGTAGTGTCATAGTCCTAACTAAGGAAGAAAAAATTAAGCATGTCCTATCTGAATGCCATGATAACTGTTCATCTGGACACTTGTCTACTGACAGAAATTTGGATAAAGTGAAACAGACTGCTTGGTGGATTGATTTCAGGAACTCCACAATCCAGTATGTTTCTAGTTGTGAAACTTGCCAGAAATCCAACAGGACCACAGGAAAGAAGTTTGGCCTCCTCCAAAAGATTAATGAACCCAAGAAGAGATTGGAAATCATCAATATGGACTTTGTGACAGGACTACCACCTGGAGGTGCTTATTCTTACAATTCAGTCCTGGTCATAGTAGATAGGTTTTCCAAGAAAGCTAAATTTCTACCTAACCATAAGGATGATACTGCTATGGAAGTAGCACTACTTTTTTGGAACAGAATTATTGCGGATGTAGGAGTACCCAAGATAATCATCAGTGACAGAGACCCCAAGTTCACCTCTGAGTTCTGGAGAACCCTCCATGATATGTTAGGAACCACTCTAGCATTCTCTACAGCTTATCACCCCCAGAAAGATGGATTAGCTGAAAGGATGATCCAGACCCTGGAAGACACTCTCAGGAGATTCTGTGGCTTTGGTCTAGAATATAAGAATACTGATGGGTACTGCCATGATGGGGTCAGCCTCTTGCCTGCTCTAGAAATGGCTTAAAACAGCAGCAAACACTCTCCCACCAAGGAAGCCCCCTATGTACTGGAGAGAGGGTGGATTCCTAAAAAGCTCAAATAATGAATATGTTAAGAGCTATTGCAAGGTTTAAATGTTTTGGTAAAAGTTTTTTCAATATTTTATAAAAGAGGGGCCACATTATTGTACTACTGGGGATCTTTACAGACAAGCAACCTCTCTTCAAGGGGCCACCTTGGAGAGTTTAAAAACCTTGGAAATAATTTTGGGTACCTTCTAAGGACTTATCCAACTGGTATGGCTGGGAAAACAGCACTCAGGCCAAGGCAGGGAGGAATTGACTCACTTCTTGGAGCCATAATTCACAGGAAGCCTGCAGAGATTCAGGTGAATGGTTTCAGGGAAAAGGTGGGGTTGATTTCTGGCTAAAATTTAATGAATCAATAATGGTTTCAGAAATAATTCTACTATAAATCAGACAGGGCCATAAATCACTTGATTAACTCTTTAAGCGCTTGGTCACGCATGGCAAAGCGTCTGGACAATAATTCATGAATTTCTAGGTAACTGGGGAACAATAAGCCAAAAGAAGGTCTGTATAAATACCTTTTTTGGGTGAAAAAGAGCATCCTCAGGGCGTGTTGAGAGGGTAAGGCTCATGGGCAAAGGCTAGTAAGCCGGCCAGGGCAAATTTTGCACTTCCTCAAGCTTCTTTCAATCAGCTGATCTCAGATCTGCTGGACTTCTGCCTGTTTTTAGCTGCACAGTCTTTTAAAGTGTTAATTAATCATTATGATCATTCTGCACGTATCTTTGATTTTTACTGTTAATATTTGACTAAATTGATTGGATTTGGATATTTATTGATTTGCTATCATCTGTTGATCATTTTTATACTTTTTAAAAATTTTTAGCGCAACTTCTTGATATGTTTTGTGATCATTTAAGATCAGGATCAATGCTTTCTATGGTGGTTCTCAATATTTGTTTCTTAATTTAAGATACTTTAAAATTCATTATATAATTATTTTATTTCATACTTTAGGTTTTTAGACTCTCTTCCATGCATTTGTCATGTTATTAAATATGTCTGGTTGATCCTTCTAGGTTGTAGCTTTTATTGGCAGTACCTTTGGTTTTTAATCCTTTCTGACGCGTGGAGAAGTCTGATCTTCTGCGTTCAGGAATTGTGCATGCAGGTATTTGAGCTAATTCATGCGCTTTGGCTGGTTTATGTGTATAGGGGATGAATCAAGCACGCAGAAAATGTGCAGGGATGCAGGGCTGCACGCAGGAATTGTGACAAAACACATTTTTTCAGGTAACTCCTAAAATATACATAACACCTCAGTTTTGACTGAATTTTAGGTGTAAAAACCATACGTGAAAAAATGTGTGAAATATTAAAATGGCCAAAAAGTGCCATAGTGGTGCTGTGACTTTTTGGTCAATTTTTGTTTAATTATTTAAAATATGAAGAAGTAATAATTCAAGGGTGGGGTCAATGAGTGAAATTACCTATTTTTGGGTTGGGAATCCATTTCTGAAATAATATGAATGTATTTCCCACTCCATCTTGTTTTAGTAATTTTTTTTGTTTTTTTTTATTTTGTCTACTTTGACAGGTTGCTCTGTATCAAGTAGCAAGCTGAAAGTATATGAATCTCTTGCATCAAGTTCTTTCCACTTTTCTTGTTAGGTCTGCTTTTTTTGAGTTGCTTTTGATCTTCAGTGAACTTTTTTTTTCTCTTTCTGCCTTTTTTTTGAGTCTTCATTTTTTAAGAAAAAAATAACACATAAACTGCTGATGTATGGATGCTATAAAGCACATGTATGTAAAAGTTCAGCAGATCAAACACATTTAAAAATTTCCAAGGAAAAAATATGTAACAATCAATGACAGCACATGTAACAGAGCAGATTTAACAGAGGAATTTAAAACAAATTTAATGAACACTGATTCCTTCCTTGGTTCAAAATTTTGGCTTGAAAATTGAGCATTTATATAGAACCCCTTCTTTCCCACTTTTGTGTGCTTCCCCATAAACCCAGAAATCAACAGAAAAAAGGCTTTTCCTATATTGACATTCAAAAACAAAATCATTCAATTTTTAAATTCACATAGAAGCAGCTTCTCCTCCCCTTAAGCTTTGGTTCAAAAATCACTACACCAATCACATTCCAATGCCCATCTCTATGATACCCATCACCATTATGTGGGGACCTCTGAATTATTCCAACCTCCAGCATATCTTCCCAACCATGCTCTACATAGAAGGAAAAATTCTTTTTTTTCATCTCCATATGATACCAGATCAACACATGATCATCATCCCATTCCTCATATTTACAACTTGCCACCTCTCCCTGATAACCACGTCAATCATTTTATATTTTCACCTCCTCCTCATTCTATTTCCATTTCAAAAATTAACCCTCCTGATTCATTCTATAATCTACAAACTTCAAGTGCACTCCCTCAGCCTCCTCACAAAAATGTTTATACTAATCCTCAAATTACCAACATTCCTATTTCTGTGGAAGTTCACGCTAACTTATTTTCACATCAATGAGGATCTCAATTTCGCTTTGAACCATTGGGAGCTCAATGAAAATCAAAATAATGAACATTTTGATCAACTAAACTACAAAAATGACCATGGTTAGCCACAATCTGCATCACTTGGAATTGAAAAATAACAAGAAGGCCAACCAAAAGAGACTTTTCTTCAAGTTTATCTTATTGAGCTCACAAAATTTTGAAACCATCCAATCATGGTTGAAACTGAATATAACACTCTAAAATTAAAAAATTAGCCACCCTGTTGTCTGGGGTTAGATATAACCAACTCTTCTTTGACCATACACTCAACAACCCACCAGTTCATGCCAAAATTTCCAACCAATCCTTTCCCAAAATGAGACAAGCTCCCTGTTCCGTTGAAATGGACAGTTGTTAGTAAAACAGATAATAGAAATGCATGATTTTCTCTGTATGTTCAAGATTGCTACTAGGAATCATCATTCCCATGAGCATCAACTGCTCTCCAATTTCAGGCTGATAAACTCCAATTTTGCCTTAACATCAAGTGGAGTTAACCAAAATACTTGCAATTCCCTCAATTTCAAGACAAGGAGGATATACACTTTTGGGTTGAATGGAATTCTTAAGCATAAAATGGGTAGCCTCAATCCCATTGGTGGAAATCACCCATCATTCCTCCAATTTTATATATTTTACAGGTAAAATTAATTGCACAATTGGAACAGATGGGGCTCACATGTGGCACAGGATTTGTTTCTCAGGATTCAATAAATTTTACATCAAAAGAATTGTTTGATAAATATGTTTCAAATCTTTTCTCCTGAGTTTTATCCAAATAAATCCATCAGGCTTGCTGACCCATCTTTAAAAAATATGGTTAAAAGAGTTGAAAACATACCAACATGACACAAAATAGCTGAAATATGAAAATAAGGTATGTTATTTCCTATTTATTTTGTTTTTTATCATGAAAGTGAAGCTTTTCTAATGGATTTGTATTTCACACCGGTAATTATCCTGCGCAATTGACCCATGGAGATGTTTTGATCAGGCACTCAGATGGCTCCTTGAGGAGAATCAGTGAACTGAGCAAATTTTATGACCCTCTACACTATGTCCTTTTTTCCCCTCATGGTTAATTTTTTTTTTTCCAGAATCTAAATAATAACCAGGGAAGAATAGGTTCAATCCCACAAATTATTGCTTAAATTTTCTGGCATTGTTCCATTCTGATTATTCCCTTTTGCACTGGGGTATTTGACTGTTCCAACTATTTTATGTTGACCAATGCATAAAAACTGTGACAGGAAGCTTATCCTATATTTGGAATCATCAAATAAATCCAAGGAATGAGCAGTTCCATGGTTTTGTGGATGCAATCAACCATTTCATTGAGTTAGGTCAAGGAAAATGTAAGTTTCTTTCTCTTCAATTTTTCATGTGATATTTATGTCTACCTTCTACCAATACTTATGCATAACTTAAAATTTCCTTATTCTTAGGTTGTTGCATTATCCTTCTCCAATAATTTGTAGGTGGCCCAAGGGGCATGAATGCTCAATATCAAGATACTATGGCAATGTTTCAGCATATGGGAAAGCCTGATATTATTATAGCATTCATGTGTAACCCAGTATGTCCATAAATTCTAAACAATATTTGGCCAGGTCAAAAAGCACAGGATAGGCCAGATATTGTAACATGTGTTTTCAACTCAAAAATGAAAAAGATCTGTGATTAAATATTGAAGGATGGAGTATTTGGAAACAAATGGGATGCAATCAAGTCATAGAATTACAAATGGGAGGCCTTCCACATTCTCACATGTTGTTGATCCTGCATCATGACCACAAGCCCAGAACATCTGAACACATTTACATGATTGTTTGTGCCAATAATTCTAATGAAAAAACCCAGCATCATCTTTTTCAAGAATTCAAGATACACATGATACATGGACAATGTGGTATTTTCAACATTGAATCTGTCACAAGGGCTGCTGGCGTGCAAGCAGGGCTTGGAACAAGGGGTACTCCAACTCACAGTAGGCTTGGGGGCAATGTTACTGGAGGAGGCTAACAGGAATGGAGTAACATTGATATGGAAAGGTGCTGAATGAAACTTGCTTGGATGTGTTCCTATTAAGAATTAGTAAACTGATTTCTTGGGGAAAAATCAGGAAAGAGAAAAATAAGGGCTGCTTAAATAGACAGGAGGCTGTAACTACAAAAGATTTACAAGTGATTGGGGCTCAGACTACATATGTGATGTCGTGGGAGCAGTCTAGGTAACAGAGAGGGCTGATCAGGTATGCTACTACATTAGGTTAGGCTGCTTCTACATTGGGTCAAGGTTACAGGTCTGGGCTGTCCAAGTTGGGAGAGTACAGTTGAAGGATGTACAGTGTACATGGAGGTCATGAAACTATGTACTAAGTAGAGAGAGTATGTAATACAATCTGCAAGAGGATGTAAATAAGGATTCCCAAAGGATAAACCATGACAGAGTATGTATTAGACAGAGTTAATAAGGTTAGAGTATGTGAAGACCTGGGAGAGTAAGTATGTGCAAGCCTATGGAGTCTATCTGCATAATGTATGAGGTTAGACTATATGTAGATATGTACTGCATGAAGATCCTGAGGTATATAGTTACTGGAGACATATTGATATAAGTTCCCTGAGCCTTGAGGTTGAAGTTCCTTGGAAAGTAGATCAGGCCTGAGGGTTAGATTAGGTTTGCTGAGGTTGGATATGGGGACTATACTGAGCTAGGTGTCAGTATGAAAGTACCCCCTGGTGAAAAGGAGGGCATCTCCTGATGACCATAAAAGGAGAGGTTGAAGAGGCCATCAGGTTTGTTCCTTCAGCCATTTATAACTTGAGCTTTCCTTCCCCCTACCCCCAACCATCACCACAATCTACTCCATTGCCATCTTTATCCTCCTTCAATAGATCACCCACACCAACTTATACCATGGAGAAGACTAAGAATTCCTACCCAGTTCAACAATATTTCCCCAGCCGTGATAGATTCAAGAAGATGGAAAGAATATGCACCACCAGCATCAAGCACAATTCAGCCAAATGTGAAAGTTTTTGCCAGTATGGAAGGACCTGTGAGATGGATAAAAAAATAGGAAGTCCTTGGGGAAAACCCTGTGGGTCCAGGAGAAGAGCCAACCCTTTGAGGTAAAGGAGGCTCCAGACAAAGATGCCATGACATTGGGATACTCATCCAGGTTGGATAAATCTTCAGTTAATTCCAGCTGGGTTTTTGTATTGAATTTTAAATAGATGCTGATATATGTATGGTAGTTCAATTGATGCAGGAAAGGCTTCAAAAAAAAGCAGGAGAAGAGGGATAACTTGCATCAAACTGGTCATTTTGGGCTGGATAGGAAGTTGAGGTTACGTGACAAGGAGCATGAAGAGGTGTTTATTAGGTGGGGAACTCCTCATGTAGATTCAGATGAGGAGTTCATCAAAACACCATCAAAGAGAATGAGAGGAAGAGCAATAATAGAGTCTTTCAAACCCATCAAAGAAGGTTTTCAAGCCATCAAAGTCAACTGTTGAAGCGTTGAAGGCAGTTTTTGAAGCGTTCAATTGATCCCACAAGTTGTCAAGGCTCAATCTGATTTTGTCAATGTTTGAACTGTTGAAGCATCAAAGATCAAGCCATTGAATTGTTGAAGAGGTTGGTCAAAGTTTAGAAGAAGATGAAGAGGCCAAGAGAAGTTTAGAGATGGATTCAAGTGAAGTTGAAGAAGGTAGAAAGGTTTAAAAGGAAGTAGGAAAATGGAAAGGAGTCCAAAAGAATGAAATAATTGTCAAAGAAGGGGGCAGGTAAGATCATTCCCTAGAGTTGGAGGATCTGAGAAATAAAATGAAATGTTTATAGTTGAATATGAATGTTGTAGAGGATAGAAGAAATAAGAATAAGGGAATCGGGAGACAAGAAGTTTCAGAAGCATGGTTGGAAGAGGTAGAAAATGGAGAAAGATTGTTGGAGATGATGGAGGTTAATAGATTTAGAGATGATTCAATTTTAAATGAAGAACAGGTGAATCAATCTTTTGAGGTTTATAGTAGAAATTGTAGGACTTTAAATTCTAATTTGCGGCAAGGTTTGAAGAAAGAATGGGGAGATGAAATAAGGAAAGAGAATTATGGATTCTTAGAGGCTAGAAAGAAAGGTATGTTAGGAGTAAAGAAAGGATTACCTGATATTTTAGCTTTAGCTGGTCATACTTTTGAAGTGGGTACTACTGTAAGAGGACCTGATTCTTCTCAAGTTAAAAAATTGAAACTAGTTAATTCATGGATGTCTAGAAGAAGGAGTTGGAGGAGTTGATGTGTAAAGCTATTTGAAAAATTTTTATAAGAATTTTTATTATTATTATTATTACTTTTTTTGCTTTATTTTATTTAATTTTTTTTTATTATTATTATTTTATTATTTACTATCATTATTTATATATTTTTTTTGATAGTATTTTTTTTCTTTTTTAGAGAAAAAATTGATTTTCTTTTTGCTTAAGTAGAGAAAACAAGAAAAAGGAAGTGTATTATGAGATATGTTTGAAAATATTTTTATTTTTATATATAATTAACATTTTTCTTTTTGAAGAGTGGATTTGGTTTATTTATTTAAGGATTTTTTTTTGTTTTTAAAGGGTAGAGTGTATGGAAATCTTGAGGTAAAGTAGGGAAGTTTTTTAGATTAGAGTGAGGTCCCCAAGTGGTGTGTTCCTCATTAGCTTGAAAACCTTTCCATTCAAATAAGTAAAATAATTTCCCCCTCTTAAGCTTTGATTCAAGTGTCTGAGACACTTCCCATTCTTCCTCCCCATCAATTTGGACTGGTTTGGTTGGTGGTTGGTGCCTCAAGGATAGTGAGTTATCTTGATAGGGCTTGAGTAAGGAGGAGTGGAACACTGGGTGAATAGTTGAACATTGTTGAGGAAGTTTAAGTTTGAACAAATTTTTTCCAATCTGTTCTGTAATCAAGAAAGGACCTAACCATTTCTCTGAGAGCTTATGAGTTGGATAATTAGCTTTGATATTTCTAGAAGAGAGCCAAAATTTCTTTCCAACAGAAAATGAGTCAGGAAAATCACTTATTTTGAGGTCAGCATATCTCTTATAATTTTTAATTTACTTTTCCAATTCAACTCCCAGTTTTTTCTGGTTCTGATGAATCTGGGTTATATAGTGAATGGCAGGTTGGTTTTCAACTACATGTATACTTTCAAAATTGGTTTGTTGGCCATAAATAGTGGAGAAGGTAGATTGCTTAGTTGAAGTTTGGGTTGAATTTTTGTAGGCAAATTCAGCAAGGGGGATCCAGGTATCCCAGTGGTCTTGGTGATAACTGACATGCATCCTAATAAATTGTTCTAGGATCTGATTTACCTGTTCTGTCTGACTTTCTTTTTCAGGGTGATAAGCTGTGGAGAGTTTTCTTTTTATCTGTAATTTTTCACACACATTTTTCCAAAAGGAAGAGACAAATAGAGATCCTCTGTCACCGAAAATGTCAGGTTTGGAGAAGATATTGGATATTATCAGGTTAGCTAACTCCACAGAGGAGATATTGGTTCTTTTTAAAATTAAATGCCTAAAAGGCAGGATGAAAGGGTTAAAGAAGGATTTGATCTTATACTGCTAAGAGAAGCAGATCAGTTGACTCAGAGGAAGGGGGCACTCAGGATGAAGTTTGTCAAGGAACTGATGATGTGAATTGGCAGGACTATTACTCATTTAAATAGACTAGATACAAGCCAAGATAGCACTGACCAATTTGTGGTACAGGCAATAAGAAATATTATGAATAATGAATGAAGCAATAGTCAGAGAGATACCACATAGTCAGTGACCCACAAAGCATAGGTCAGAGACACTTCAAGGACATAAGACAGAACATGTGAGTGACAAAAGAAGAGTGGATATCACAGACAGCTGAGGCATTAATTCTAGCTGATCTGGAACATTAAACAGACATTATAGTTCAGTGAGAAAGAAGATGACAAGAAAGGAGGTCATTAGAGATAAGAAGACCCATGGATGAACAGTGATCAGGGCTCATTGCTACAAGATTTGATCATAGAAGGATAATCAGACTACTCAGACTAGCATTCTTTCAGACATGTTTTTAACTTAACCTTGAAATAAACAGCCAAGGATGACAACTGATTAGAGCAGCAAGAGGATACATGTACCATAATGCTACTACTTTTATGAAGTCATAACAATGATTGAATAATGAAAATATAACAAGTGTAATTGTTAAAAATAAGAAAGGAACTTAAGTGTGAGCAGAAAATAGCTGAATTCCAAAAGTTCTGGTTTTAATAAAGATCGAAATTTTTGAAAAACAATCAACTACCCCAAGAATTGAATCAAATCTTGTTGGATGGTGGCAGCTGAGAGATAAAATCCATAGAGAGTGAAAAGTCCAGGGACCACCTGGGATTAGTAAAGGTTGAAGGAGTCAAAACTTCTTATGGTGACTATATTTGTTTCTGCTGCAAAGGTAACAAGAAGAAACATAAACTTTGATAAAGGAGGTCATATTTTTCCAATGGAAGTCTCTTTTGACTAGATCAATTTTTCGCCTTGTCCAGGGTGACCAGAGAGTGGGGAATTTTTTCTTTGTTGTAAAATTTCAAGTTGGAGCTGTTTGTCTTCCCTGGGGATTGCTATTCTATTCTGGAAGATAAGAAGGCCAGTATCTGGACCTATTAAATAACTCTTTACTTTTTCCTTTTTATGTAACTTCTCAATAATTTTTAAGTTTAATTTTTTGGAGAGCTGGGATTAAATTGAGTTGTCCAAGTGTCTATCAACCTTCTTAGTGGAAATAAAGAAAATTCTAGAAGTTTGAAAGTCAGTCTGTTTCAGGAGTTATTTAACATTTTCTGGATTCTTTTCTGCATAAGGCATCCCCCCCTTGGGGTAAAAATTGTCTTGGCGTGACAAGATATCAGGCACTATATAGTGCTTCCCAGGTCTATAGACTATTGCAAAGTCAAACTCAGACAAGAACTCAGCCCACCAGGCTTGGCAGTGAGTTAAAACTTTGGAGGTCATAAAGTATTTCAAGGCCAAGTGATGAGTAAGAACTTCAATGGGAGTGGAGAGGCTTAAGAAGTTAGCTCTCCAGAGCTTGATAGCCCATAAAATTTCAAGAAGTTCCTTATCCTGGATTTCATAATTCATTTCAGCACTGCCCAATTTTATGCTTTCAAAAGCAATTGGGTGCTTGGATGCATGAGGGGAGACTTGTGTGAGCACAGCACCCAGGGCATATTCACTTGTGTTAGTTTCAAGAAAACTTTTCAATGAAAGATCAAAATTTCTAAGGATTGGTGCCTTGGTAAAGGCCTGTTTGAGGCCCTCAAACTGCTGGAAAGCCCCTGGAGATAAAGGAAAAATGGGTTTGGAACCAGTGAGAGCAGTGAGGAGGTGAACCTTCCTAGAGTAATTAATGATAAACCTGCAATGAAAATTAGAAAAACCCAAAAAATGTTGGAGAGCATTTTTATTCATTGGTGTGGGCCAATCCAAGATCTTTTGGACCTTGGATTTGTCCATTTTGATACCATTCTTGGAGATAATGTAGCCTATGTAATCCACTGAGGTGGCATGAAAATTGCATTTAGAAGCTTTAGCGTATAAATTGTTTTTCCAAAGTCCATTCAAGACTTCACACACATGAACCATGTGTTCTTCTAAATTCTTGGAAAAAATAAGAATATCATCAAGGTATACAACCACACAAATTTTGAGGAGGTCAGCAAAAATGTCTTTAACAAGACATTGAAAAGATCCAGGGGCATTGGTCAGTCCAAAAGGCATAACCAAGTATTCAAAACTCCCATACTGAGTCCTGAATGCTGTAAGATGTTCATCACCCTCTTTGATTTGAAGGAGATTGTAAGCACCCCTGAGGTCAATTTTAGAAAAGATAGTATAACCAGAAAAGACTGTCAATACATGAGTCATGGGAGGAATAGGATACCAATTCTTCCAAGTTACAGCGTGAATTTTGCAATAGTCAAAACACAATCAAAAACCACCATCCTTCTTTTTTACAAAGAGGACAGGTGCACCAGTGCTGAAAGTTCTGGGCAAAATGAAACCTTTCCCTATATTTTCCGCTATATAGGCTCTTAGGGATTCTTTCTCATGGTGACTGAGGGATTAAATAAGCCCAACTGGAGGTAAAAAACCTTCCAGTTTGATATGTTGGTTGTAAAAATGGTTAGGAAGGAGCTTATCAGCTTTAACCTTGGAAAAAACATCTAAAAACGCATGTTAAGCTTTTGGAACTCTCTCCATCACAGTATCAACTTCTTCAGTTTCTTCATCTTCATCCAGACCCTCAGCAGCAGTCTGCTTTGGACCAGAGTCAGAAGTGGAAATAATCATACGCAAAATTTGAACAGATAGATCATCCTCTATATCCTCCAAGAATTTCAGAGAATGTCCAAAGAATATCTGGTTCACAGAAGTGCTTGTTGAACTCAAGGAAAATTGTTGTAGTTGCATAGATTCTGAAGTGAGAGCAGGAGCATTGATCTGCAGGTTCACTGGCGGAATGTGAGTGGTGGCCAAGAAGATTTCAACAGGAGAGGAATGATCTAAAGTTGGTTGTCATCTTGAGGTGATCAATCCCAATTGCCAATTTAATTCAGGATTCCAGGAATGAAGGAATTCAATAACCAGAAAAACATCTTCTTTTGGGGGAGTATCAACAACCAAGAAATCCTATTCTAAGTTGGGAAAAGAAGGGGAGGAAAGATTGAAGGAAACATTATGAGTGATTTCCTGTGAAGGAGATTTTGAAGGGCTAAATGGAAAAAGAAAAATAGGAGCAGTTAGAGGTATGGGAGACAGAGAAAAATTAGAAACCATAGATTTGTAAATGATGGATTTTAAGGCTCCTGAATCAATGAGGACACTATAAGCTTGTTTATGAAGCAAACAAATAAAGCATAAGTATTTGTGAGATTCAGAGTTTCTCCCTTCCAAAGTGTGTACTTGGATATTAGGTGGGTGATGGTCATGGAGTACCACATGCTCATCACATAGTATTTTCCCTGCTTATGTTTTGCTGGAGAAGGCTATTGAAAAGGTTTATAGTCTGGTTGTTTCCTGCAAAGGCTAAATTTGTGAGAGCCTCCACAGTATTTTCACAATCCCTCTTTTTCTCTTCTAGCTTTTTCCTCAGCCTTGAGGTGTCCATCCTCCCCTACATTGGGGTTTGGATGGTAAGTGGAGTCACTGAGGGCAGCCTTAGCCTTCCCCTTACCTCTATTACTTGATTTTGAATACTTGGGAGGAGTTTAGGAACTGGTACCAGGTCTTGGAGCCTGATGAGAACTGAAGGATTTTTCCCTTAACCTTGTTTGGTAACAAGTATCATATTTTAACACCATATCCATTAACTATCAAAGCATATCTTGTGGTCCATCATATCCTGCTAACTGATCCAGAAGCCTGGATGGTAATCCCTGTCAAAAATGGAAAAAAAAGGTCACCCCAACCAGAGACCTTGGTCATGAGGGTTCTAAACTCAGTGGTGTAGTTAGTTACATAGCCCGTTTCCTTCATTTTAAGAAGGGTCAGTTCTTTTTAAGTGCGCTGGATTTCAAGATGATCCCCAAAAAGAGTATGGAGATGTTGATTGAATAAGAACCAAGAATTGAGTAAGAAATCTGGCTCATGATTACCAATGTGAGCAACGTAAGTTTGGATCCATTGAATAGCATTTCCTGAGAGGTAAGAGACTGTAAAGAAAACTTTTTTCCAATCATTAGCAAATACCCTCTCATCATTTGCAAAGATGAGTTCAAAAGCTTGGAGAAAGGGCCTAAGCTTGGTTGGTTTATTTCCATCAAAATTTTCTGGAGAATTAATAGAAGGAGATTTGAAATTAGAAGAAGGTGGGTTTTCAGCAGGTTTGGAATGGTGGGTCATTGCAGTGGTCATTTTCTGGAGAATGGCCAGCAGAACAGGGTCAGTAGTAGCACTCTGAGAAGGAGAAGGGTTATTAGCAGCTTGGGAGGTTGTTGGGAATGCATTAGCATTAGAGGTTGGACTTGGATTACCCTCTGGGGAAGGTAAATTAAAACCACCTAAGATTCTGGAATTGAATCCTGAGTCCTCATCCTCATCATCCTCATCATTGTCTCCTGGAATGGGAACAAAGCTTGCATCATAGGCAGGGGATTTGAGGCCATGGTAGCCAGGCATTGGAAATTGAACTGTAACTCTGTGTAAACTGGATTAATCAGAAGTTATTGGATAAATGGAAACTTGTGGGAAAGGATCAAATAAGCCAGTGTCCACAGGAGAAGAGGGGGTAGCCACTGGTGCCATTAAGTTGATGAAGGTTCTTTCAGTTCCACAAGCTCTAGGGTTAGAAGGGTCAGTTGGTTCAGTGGCCCCTCTGCCTCTGGAGCTGCAGGTAACAGCAGGGCTAAAGATATGAGAGAAGAGAGCACGTTGTGGAGGCATTGTATTGCTTGAGAATAATTTTATTACCCAAAGGGTTTCTTCACCGGAAAGAGATTAATTTTTCAAGAATTTATTATACTCAAATAATAATCAAAGAAATTACCCAAAATTGGATTTCAAAGTTGGTTTCAAAGCGTCAAAACGTCAAATTGAGCATCAAAGGTGGTGTCAAAGGTTCAAAGTAAGAGGTCAAAGCATCAAGGCAAGATGTTAAAGCATCAAAGCAGGATGTTGAAGCGTTGAGGCAGGGCCTTAAAGAATGGGTTCATGAAAAGAAGGAAGGATAAATGAAATGGAAACAAATTCAATAGCCAAGTCAATTCAAGAATAGGGGTAGTATTTTAAAGGGAGAGCAAACAAAAGTTGCCACAATTCAATAGCAAAATTTGGTGCAATTAAATAAGATAAGGATTTTTGCTTGGTGAAGTTGGTGTTATTGGGGAATAAATCAGTTTAATGTCACAAGGGCTGCTGGCGTGCAAGCAGGGCTTGGAACAAGGGGTACTCCAGCTCACAGTAGGCTTGGGGGCAATTTTAATGGAGGAGGCTAACAGGAGTGGAGTAAGATTGATAGGGAAAGGTGCTGAATTAAACTTGCTTGGATGTGTTCCTATAAAAATTAGTAAACTGATTTCTTGGGGAAAAATCAAGAAAGAGGAAATGAAGGGCTTCTTAAATAGACAGGAGGCTGTAACTACAAAAGAGGTACAAGTGATTGGGGCTCAGACTACATATGTGATGTCATGGGAGCAGTCTAGGTAATAGAGAGGGCTGATTGGGTATGCTACTACATTAGGTTAGGCTGCTTCTACATTGGGGCAAGGTTACAGGTCTGGGCTGTCCAATTTGGGATATTACAGTTGAAGGATGTACAGTGTACATGGAGGTCATGTGTCAGCTTGCTACTATATACAGAGCAAAACTGTCAAATAGTAACACAAACTATGAAAAATAAGAATACCTCAATTAACAAGGTAAGAAGTGAGAAATCCATAAATATTATTACAGGAATGGATGCCTCACCCAAAATTAGGTAGGGTCACTCACTGACCCCACCCTTGAATTCCAAGTCCTTATATTTTTAAAATAATTAAAAAGAAAGGTACTAAAAATTAAGACACCTGTATGGCACCTTTTGGCCATTCTAATATCTCACACGCATTGTCACGTATAGGTTTTACACCTAAAATTCACTCAGAATTGAGGTGTTGTGTATCTTTTAGGAGTTACACGCGGAAATGTGTTATGTCACAATTCCCACGCGCAGCCCCGCATCATTACATAACCCTACGTACTAGTAGCAGCAGGATCCCGCGTACTAGAGACCCGCGCGCAGCTGATTCTGCCACGCACACAGTGGATCCTACCCCACGCGCATCTGTACTAACTGATCCCCGCGTCTGGATCCATCGTGACTAATCTGACAACCAGGTACCGCTCAGAAGAGCTACAACCTAGTTAGGGTTGCCTAGTATATGTAAAAAACAGACATATGCATTACTAATCATCTAAAAAGATTAAAACTTAAACAAAATTAATGAAAATTAAGTTTTAAACATTTTTTAATAATAAATCAAAGATCAAGGACTACCACGTAAATCACTGATCTTGATCTTTGAAGACCACAAAGCACTACAAGAAGTGTTCATAAAAATTATTAAAGATTATCTACATGATCAGCAGATGATGGACAATCAGTAACCATCCACGTCTGCAAGCTTTAAAACAATATCAATAGTACAAATGAAGGATGAGTACAGAATGATCAAATTTATGCCATAACAGATTAACAGATCCTGTGGCTAAAATAGTACAGAAATCCAGAAGATCTAAGGACAGCTGATTGACAGCACCAAGTAGACGTGCTAATCTTTCCCTGACTGGCTTGCCAGCCTCAGCCCACAATCAGAACCCTCTCTACATGCCCTGAGAAGACCAAAATCACCCCAAAAAGGTATTTATACAGACCTCTTTGGATCCATTATTCCATCAGTTAATCAGTTGCCAGGAATTATTTATTATCAATCAGACACCATTTCATTGTTAATCAAGTGCTTATATGAAGATAAGCAAGTGATTTATGACTTATTCTGTAGTACTATTATTTACCTTTATTAACCAATCAACCATTGAAGTTTAGTCAAGAAATCTACCCCATCTGCTCTGAAACCCTTCCAATTATTCCAGGATTTTTGTGGTAAAGTGCTCAGAGTGAGTGTTACCCTTCCTGTCTAGGCCACTTGTGCTATTAAGCCCGGCCATTAGTGGAATAATTCCTTTCTAAGGCACCCATATTTATTCCAAGGTTCTTAAACTGCCTAAGGAGGCCCCTTGAAGAGAGGTTGCTAGTCTGTAAAGATCTCCAGTAGTATAATACTGTGGCCCCTCTTTTATATTATATTGAAAACCATTTACTACCAAACCAATTAAACCTTAAAACTGCTCTTATTAAATCATTTATTTGAGCTTCTAAGAGTTTATTATTGGAATAATGATTATCATTATCATTCCAGCATTTTTATAACTCTCTTCAGCTAAAGGACTGCAAGGTTCCTGGTATCAGAGAGCTAAAAAATGGGGGTCTGGCCAGGAATAATCCTCAAATAATCAATTTTTAATTATTTATCCCTTGGACCAGTCTATTTATTTTTAAAAATAAGTTAACATACTTATAACATATATTTTTTAACATTTGTTTCTCTAGTGGATCTTAAGACCAACAGAGAATTGATCAATTGTTATTTGAACCTTCTCAAAAATAAAAAAGAAGAAAAACTCCGTAACTTTGTCCCTGTTATTATAACTCCTGAGCAAAAACAGGAGAAATTGCTTTATTATAAACAGAAGGTTATAAAAGACAAAGAACTTGAGCTTGAAAGAATTATCAATTTCAATTCTTTATTAAGGCAACATAAGGAGTGGAAGATTTATCAAAGGAAGCTTTATATTTATAAACTAAATAACCCTGAAGATAAAGAAAAATCCAAAAATAATAAAAGTGATTATTTTTTTCGAAAAATCACTTTAACACGTAAAAATACAAAAAAATATTAAACTTATATTTTTTTGTTTTTATCCATCTCAGTGGATTTTGTTTTTGGTGATCTCATTGACCAGGACCTCCTAGAGGACGTCCCAGACAGTGTACCATTGGATTTACCCTTGGATTTATCCCAGGATCTGATTGGAACTCACTCAGCCCCCATTGGAATACCCTCCAAGGATAGTTGTGACCCCAATCAAGTGTTGGTACCTTTGAATTTAACTCCAAGGAAGTTAAAATATTTAAAAGAAATTATTAAAAATATAAAACACACAAAAAACACTATTTTTATAATTTTAAAGTCTTTTTTCAAAAGATTTGACAAAAGAATTACACATTTTTTTTGGTGCTATGTATCAAAATAGGAGCAACACCCATGCAACCGGTAGAGCCCCGTCATATGGATCTCTGCCCGGAGGAACCCGTGGGCGCAAGAACTCCAGTCACAAGCGCAATGAGGGGACTCAAACTCATGACCATAGCATCACGCGGGACGAAGACGGTGACAACCACGGCCGCCAACTCGACCAACAGACCATTGGATACCCATCCATCACCCACAATGTTATCCCAGGAGGGTACAGGTCCTCCTACGCCACCCCATCTGGACTCAACCAAGGAGGAAAGAGTCAAAGTGTTAGTGAAAGAGCACATGAGCTATTGGGAACAATTCAGGTTTTCTCAGACCCAGGAGGATCAACCAGGTATGAGGAAAGCCATTTCTCAGGCAAAGAAATCTCAGATTTCTCTGCAAAGGTTGATCCCAAATAAAGAAGTAGAAGGCTACGTGCAGAACTGGAATCCTTGGGATCACTTAGCTTCCTTAAAGGGAAAGGACCCCAAAAAGAAGAGGTCCTCAGCCCATCAGAAGTTAAGGAACCCAAAGGATTGGGACATCATAATATCCTTAGCCCAGAAGTGGAAAAAGGTGTACCACAATTAGATGTAGAAGCTCTTAATAGCTTTTCTGTAAATTTGTCTCACAATTTTACTATTATTAGCCAATGCTTTTACAAATTTTATCAACAATTAGACAAATTAAGTTCAAGTATTTTCAGAGTGATTGACACTCAGTCTCAGATTATGAGAATTGATGAGTTTTAAATACAACAAATCAAGGATGGTATAAGAGCTAGTAATTTGGACCTGATGAAACATATTGATGACAACCAATCAATTCTTCAGGAAGATATTCTTGCAACCATAGACCAGCTCAAGCAAGAATTTAAGAAAACTAGTCCTGCTACTTCAGCTCATCTGACCAACAAAGTTGACTTGTTAAGCAATAAACTTGATTTGGAGTTAGGTATGATTAAGAATAATCTCAGAGATCTTAAGATCAATTCTACTAACTCTCCTGTCATTGACCTAGAATAAAATAGGCCTGCTAGGTTCACCAGTACTCCTAGTGTTCCTCCCAGAACCATGATAACTAGGAATGAGTCTTTCAGACCCAGTCCTACTCCTGAAATGGAGCAGGCTTTGAAGCTACTTCCTCCCATCACTGAATGGCCTAAATTCTCTGGAGAAGGAGAATACAGCCATGTCAGTTTAATTAAATTTATTGACTATACTCTTTCTTCCTATGAGCTCCCTGATGCAATAGCTGTGGTAAGTTTGCCCAGATTTTTTGAAGGAGTAGCTCTTGATTGGTTTATCACTAAAAGAGAAGAAGTTGGATCTTTATCCTGGAATTCTTGGAAAGAATTGATCAAAGTGCAGTTTGGTACCAGGATTTGGAAAAGAAAGATGATGAAAACTTTTGAAACTTCCCAGTTTGATCCATCCAAGGGCAAACCTCATAAGTGGTGCTTAGACCGGAAAAAGAGGTTGGACTGTTTTTACCCTGATGCTGATAAAGAAGAAGTCAATGAAAGACTCCTCAACTTATGTCCCGGACAAATCAACCACAGTTTAAGGTGCAGAATGCCTATGGACTCAGATCTTTCCACCTTAATAGGTGTATTGGAAGAGACTATTTATATGAATGGTCTTGATAAAAGGTTCAATAGACCTCCCAGGGAACAAAATACTAGGAACAGGGAAGAATATACTGCCAAAACTAAAGAATACCCTGCTACTAATCCATCTACCTTGGAAGTCAAGAAGACTAAAGAATCAAAAGAGAAAGTATGTTGGAACTGTAACCAAACAGGAGACCTAAAACCTGATTGCCCTCTACCTAGGAAAAGGATTAATCTTATTGAAGGAGAAGAGTATGAAAATCCTGACCCTCACCTTGATGATACTGACGGATCACTCTCTGATTGTGATCTAATAATCACTAACCCTATCAATGTTATTGAAGGTAGTATTGAGTCTTCTCTGGACATAAGTTCCGTCAATGAGGATTCTAACTTACCTCAACAATGGAATCCCAACATGAAGATTCATCACATCTCTGAGGCTAAGGCTTTGACTCTAAAACCTTCTGCCGGTAAAAGTTACACTTCAGGCAAAACATGCTATGCTACTGGTTTAATCCAAGGTTCCCCTGTTAAGTTACTTCTAGACAGTGGAGCCTCTTGCTCATGTGTTGGTTCAACTTATCTGGAAAAACAAGACACAAATTAGAAAATGAACTTACTACCAGTACCTCAGGCTAAGTTCAGCAGTTGTAATTCTGCTCTCAAGGCTGTTGGAGTATGGTCTTCTGATATCATACTTCCTCACTCTAGAGGATAACTCTAACTGGAAATTGAATTTTGAGTGCTCCAAAACGGAGTATGTGATTATTTTATCCTTGGGAATGATTCTCTTTGCCTTTATGGTATAGATGTATTCCAAAGCAAAGGTAGATACTTCACTTTAGGAGGAGACTGGAATAAGAAGTTCCAAATATGTCATGTCAATGCTCAAACTTCTGATTCAACTGATGAAAAACACTTAGAGAAGTTCAATCAGGAGTACTTCTCTCAAGATTCTTTGAATTCCCTTCTCAATGAAGAACAGAAACGGGATATCCTACAAGTATGCTTTGAAAATCAGAATGCTTTCTGTACCAAAGATCACCCCATTGGTAACATCAAAGGACATGATATGATCCTAACTCTAACTATTAAGCCTCCTTACCCACCTAAACTCAGGAGACCTGCTTACCCTTCTAGTCCAAAATCCAGAGCTGCTCTGGAAACCCATATTCAAGAGTTGGTTGACTTACAAGTCTTAAGGAAAGTAGGCCACAATGAACAAGTGGATATTACTACCCCAGTAATTATAGCTTGGCACAATGATAAGTCAAGAATGGTTGGAGATTTTAGAATGCTTAACAACTACACCCAAGCTGATTATTATCCAATTCCAAGAATTGACCATGCTCTACATAACCTGTCCAAGGCTAAGTACATAACCACCATGGATATGCTGAAAGGTATTCACCAAATACCTATCAGCCCTGATAGCCTGAAATTCATGAGAATTATCTGTTATTTGGGAATTCATGAGAATCTTAGGATGCCTTTTGGTATTAACAATGCTCCTTCTCACTTTCAAAGGATGATGGACATAGTCCTAGGATTATTTATCAGACAGGGATGGATGATGGTATACATTGATGATGTTGTCATTTACTCTGATCATTGGGATACTCACATGGAGAAATTAAGGCTAGTCTTCAAAACCATCTCTGCCGTAGGATTGAAAGTATCAATGAAAAAGTGTAAATTTGGCTACAGGGAACTCAAAGCCTTAGGACACATTGTCTCTGGACTAACCTTAGCTGCTGACCAAAACAAGATAGCAGCAGTAATGAATAGGCCTATGCCTCAGAATAAAACTGAACTCCTATCCTTCATCAGCTTCTGCAGCTACTATAGGAAGTATTTACCAAAGTTTGCTCTTCTAACCAAATGTTTGTATGAGATCTGCAACAACACCACCGTGTTTGAAATGACTCATGATAGAGTCAAGAACTATGAGGAACTCAAAATTGCAATGACCTCAGCTCCAGTACTGATCCAGCCAGATTACTCTAAACCTTTCAAGCTCTACATAGATGCCAACATGGAAGGGCTAGGAGCTGTGTTACACCAGGAAGTCATAGAAGATGATAAACCAGTGGAAAAACCTATACTCTTCATAACTGGACAAATTAAAGATACTGAGAAAAGGTACGGTGCAAGCCAAATGGAATTCCTGGCCTTAGTATGGGCCCTAGAGAAACTCCATTATTACTTAGAAGGAACCAAATTCACTGCTATTACTGACTGCAACGCTGTCAGAACCTTGATGAACATGAAGACCCCTAGCAGGCATATGTTAAGATGGCAGATAGCTATACAACAGTACAGAGGACAGATGACCATAGTTCATCAAGCTGGGACTAAACACCAGAATGCTGATAGTTTAAGCAGGAATGTGTTACCCAATGACCCAAGTAACCCTGCCTATGATCCAGAGGATAATGACATCTTCCCTATCCTTAATATGAACAGGTTAAATATTGAAGCTCCTATAATGGGCATCCACGTTTGTGACCTAAATGAATCATTGTTCAACTCTATCAAAGAAGCTTACAGTTCTGGAATAAAGACTCTGATCACTATTATGGAAAGTACTTCTCCACCTCCTGAATTGACCAATAGCCTACCAAAACCTCTTTTGAAACCATACAAAGCTGGAAGGTTCACCATATGGGATGGTCTGGTATACTATAGGCATCAACATTCAAGTGTCATAGTCTTAACTAAGGATGACCATATCAAACATGTTCTGGCTGAGTGCCATGATAACTGCTCATCTGGTCACTTGTCTGCTGATAGAACCTTGGATAAGGTTAAACAAACTGCTTGGTGGGTTAGTTGGAGAGAATCCACTATACAGTATGTTACCAGTTGTGAAACTTGTCAGAAGTCCAACAGGACTACTGAGAAACGGTTTGGACTACTACAAAAGATTGCTGAACCCAAGAAGAGATGGGAGATCATCAATATGGACTTTTTGACTGGACTACCACCAGGAGGAGCCTATTCCTACAACTCAGTCTTGGTCATTGCAGATAGGTTCTCCAAGAAAGCAAAGTTCCTACCTAATCACAAGGAAGACACTGCTATGGAAGTTGCCCTATTATTTTGGAACAGACTTATTGCTGATATTGGAGTTCCCAAGATTACTATCAGTGACACAGATCCTAAATTCACCTCTGAGTTCTGGAGGAACCTACATGATATTCTTGTAACCACCTTAGCTTTATCTACCGCTTATCACCCTCAGACGGATGGATTAGCTGAAAGGATGATTCAGACCCTGGAAGACATGCTCAGGAGATTCTGTGGCTTTGGACTAGAATACAAGAATTCTAACGGTTATTGCCACGATTGGGTTAGCCTTTTACCTGCACTGGAGATGGCCTACAACAGTAGCAAGCACTGTACCACTAAGGAAGCACCTTGCATACTTGAAAGAGGATGGATTCCTAGACTACCCAAGGATAACCTTAACCACCAGCTGACCAATATTCACCCTACATCACTTGATTTCAAAAACATGATAGATGTAGCAAACAAACATGCTGTTAAATGTGTCCAGGATGCTATAGAGTATAACCAGAAAAGGTGGGATAAAACCCATAAGGAACCTGATTCCAAAATTGGTGATCAAGTCTTGATCTCTACCGGTAACTTTACCAACTTGGGTGGAAATAGAAAGCTTAGACCAGCTTTTGTTGGACCTTTCACCATCAATAAAATTCATGGTAAAAATGCTGTGGAAGTAATCCTCAGTGATGAGCTTTCTAGGAAACATCCAGTCTTCCCAGTGAGCCTCATCAAACACTACCACCCAAGGAAGGGAGAACATACTCCTTCACCTGCAATACCTGTTACAGAAGAACCTGAAAAGGAAAAAGGAAAAATTAGCAAGATCCTTAAGAATAATAAAGATAGGATCAATGGAAAAGACATCAGACTTTAACTGGTTAGATACAAGGGAGAATCAGCTGATAAAGACAAATGGTTGCCTGAACATAATATCCCTGATGGACCTATACACTTGAGGAACTACAGAGCCAACAGGAGGCATTAGCCCAAATGTTTTTCAGATATAGACATATCTTGGAGCGGGGGAATGCCAGCTTGCTACTATATACAGAGAAAAACTGTCAAATATTAACACAAACTATGAAAAATAAGAATACCTAAATTAACAAAGTAAGGAGTGCTAAATCCATAAATATTATTACAGGAATGGATTCCTCACCCAAACTTAGGTAGGGTCACTCACTGACCCCACCCTTGAATTCCAATTCCTTATATTTTTAAAATAATTAAAAAGAAAGGTACTAAAAATTACAACACCTGTATGGCACCTTTTGGCCATTCAAATATTTCACACGCATTGTCACGTATAGGGTTTACACCTAAAATTCACTAATAATTGAGGTGTTAGGTATATTTTAGGAGTTACACACGGAAATGTGTTATGTCACAATTCCCGCGCGCAGCCCCGCATCATTACATAACCCTACGTACTAGTAGCAGCAGGATCCCGCGTACTAGAGACCCGCGCGCAGCTGATTCTGCCACACACACAGCGGATCCTACCCCACGTGCATCTGTACTAACTGATCCCTGCGCCTGGATCAGTTGTGACTAATCTGACAACCAGGTACCGCTCAGAAGAGCTACAACCTAGTTAGGGTTTCCTAGTATATGTAACAAACAGACATATGCATTACTAATGATCTAAAAAGATTAAAACCTAAATAAAATTAATGAAAATTAAGATTTAACCTTTTTTAATAATAAATCAAAGATCAATTACTACCACGTAAATCACTGATCTTGATCTTTGAAGACCACGAAGCACTACAAGAAGTGTTCATAAAAATTATTAAAGATTATCTACATGATCAGCAGATGATGGAAAATCAGTTAACATCCTCTTCTGCACGCTTTAAAACAATATCAATAGTACAAATGAAGGATGAGTACAGAATGATCAAATTTACGCCATAACAGATTAACAGATCCTGTGGCTAAAATAGTACAGAAATCCAGCAGATCTAAGGACAGCTGATTGACAGCACCAAGTAGACGTGCTAATCGTTCCCTGACTGGCTTGCCAGCCTCAGACCACAAGCAGAACCCTCTCTACATGCCCTTAGAAGACCAAAATCACATCAAAAAGGTATTTATACAGACCTCTTTGGATCCATTATTCCATCAGTTAATCAGTTACCAGGAATTATTTATTATCAATCAGAAACCCTGTCATTGTTAATGAAGTGCTTATATGAAGATAAGCAAGTGATATATGACTTAGTCTGTAGTAGTATTATTTACCTTTATTAACCAGTCAACCACTGAAGTTTAGTCAAGAAATCTACCCCATCTGCTCTGAAACCCTTCCAATTATTCCAGGATTTTTGTGGTAAAGTGCTCAGAGTGAGTGTCATCCTTCCTGTCTAGGCCACTTGTGCTATTAAGCCCGGCCATTAGTGGAATAAGTCCTTTCTAAGGCACCCATGTTTATTCCAAGTTTCTTAAACTGCCTAAGGATGCCCCTTGAAGAGGGGTTGCTAGTCTGTAAAGATCCCCAGTAGTATAATACTGTGACCCCTCTTTTATATTATATTGAAAACCATTTACTAACAAACCAATTAAACCTTGCAACTGCTCTTATTAAATCATTTATTTGAGCTTCTAAGCGTTTATTATTGGAATAATAATTATTATTATCATTCCAGCATTTTTATAACTCTCTGTAGCTAAAGGACTGCAAGGTTCCCAGTATCAGAGAGCTGACATAATGAAACTATGTACTAAGTAGAGAGAGTATGTAATACAATCTGCAAGAGGATTTACATAAGGATTCCCAAAGGATGAACCATGACAGAGTATGGATTAGACAGAGTTAATAAGGTTAGATTATGTGCAGACCTTGGAGATTAAGTATGTGCAAGACCATGGATTCTTTCTGCATAATGTATGAGGTTATACTATATGTAGATATGTACTGCATGAAGATCCTGAGGTATATAGTTACTGGAGACATATTGATATAAGTCTCCTGAGCCTTGAGGTTGAAGTTCCTTGGAAATTAGATCAGGCCTGAGGGTTAGATTGGGGTTTCTGAGGTTAAATGTCAGCTCTCTGATACCAGTAACCTTGCAGTCCTTTAGCTACAGAGAGTGATAAAAATGCTGGAATGATAATAATTATTATTATTCCAATAATAAACACTTAGAAGCTCAAATAAATGATTTAATAAGAGCAGTTGCAAGGTTTAATTGGTTTGGTAGTAAATGGTTTTTAATATAATATAAAAGAGGGGCCACAGTATTATACTACTGGAGATCTTTACAGACTAGCAACCTCTCTTCAAGGGGCCTCCTTAGGCAGTTTAAGAACCTTGGAATATATATGGGTGCCTTAGAAAGGACTTTTCCACTAATGGCTGGGCTTAACAGCACAAATGGCCTAGAAAGGAAGGGTAACACTCACTCTGAGCACTTCACCACAAAAATCCTGGAATAATTGGAAGGGTTACAGAGCAGATGGGGTAGATTGCTTGACTAAACTTCAATGGTTGATTGGTTAATATAGGTAAATAATACTACTACAGACTAAGTCATAAATCACTTGCTTATCTTCATGTAAGCCTATGATTAACAATGACACGGTGTCTGATTGATAATAAATAATTCCTGGTAAACTGATGATGGAATAATGGATCCAAAGAGGTCTGTATAAATACCTTCTTTGGGGTGATTCTGGTCTTCTCAGGGCATGTAGAGAGGGTTCTGCTTGTGGGATGAGGCTGGCAAGCCATTAAACGGAATATTAGCACGTCCACTGGGTGCTGTCAATCAGCTGTCCTTAGATCTGCTGGATTTCTGTACTATTTTAGCCACAGGATCTGTTAATCTGTTATGGCGTAAATTTGATCATTCTGTACTCATCCTTCATTTGTACTATTGATATTGCTTTAAAGCGTGCAGATGTGAATGTTTAATAATTGGCCATCATTGGCTGATCATTTAGATAATCTTTAATAATTTTTATGAACACTCCTTGTGGTGTTTTGTGGTCTTTGAAGATCAGGATCAGTGATTTACGTGATAATCCTTGATCTTTGATTTCTTATTAAAAAATGTTTTAAACTTAATTTTCATTAATTTTATTTAAGTTTTGATCTTTTCAGATCATTTTTAATGCATATTTCCATTTTTTACATATACTAGGCAACCCTAACTAGGTTGTAACTCTTCTGAGAGGTACCGGGTTGTCAGATTAGTCACGACTGATCCAGACGGGGGGATTAGTTAGTACAGATGCGCGCGGGGTAGGATCCGCTGCGTGTGTGGCAGAATCAGCTGCGCGCGGGTCTCTAGTACGCGGGAATCTGCTTCTACTAGTACGTAGGGATATGTAATGATGCGGGGCTGCGGGCGGGAATTGTGACATAACACATTTCCGCATGTAACTCCTGAAATATACACAACACCTCAATTCTGAGTGAATTGTAGGTGTAAACCCTATATGTGACAATATGTGTATAATATGAGAATGGCCAAAAGGTGCCATACTGGTGTCTTAATTGTTAGTACCTTTCTTTTTAATTATTTTAAAAATATAAGGACTTGGAATTCAAGGGTGGGGTCAGTGAGTGACCCTACCTAATTTTGGGTGAGAAATCCATTCCTGTAATAATATCTATTGATTTCTGACTCCGTATTTTTTTAATTGAGATATTCTTATTTTTCATAGTGTATTGTTACTATTTGAAAGTTTTGCTCTGTACATAGTAGCAAGCTGTCATTCCCCCACTCCAAGATATGTCTATATCTGAAAAAACAAATTTGGGTTAATGCCTCCTGTTGGCTCTGTAGTTCCTCAGGTGTATAGATCCTTCAGGGATATTATTTTCAGGCAACCATTCATCTTTATCAGCTGATTCTCCCTTTTATCTAACCAGGTAGAGTCTGATGTCTTTTCCATTAATCCTATCTTTCTTATCCTTAAGGATCTTGCTAATTTTTCCTTTTTCCTTTTCAGGTTCTTCTGTAACAGGTATTGAAGGTTAAGGAGTATGTTCTCCCTTCCTTGGGTGGTAGTGTTTGATGAGGCTCACTGGGAAGACTGGATGTTTCCAAGAAAGCTCATCACTGAGGATTACTTCCACAGCATTTTAACCATGAAGTTTATTAATGGTGAAAGGTCCAACAAAAGCTGGTCTAAGCTTTCCATTTCCACCCAAGTTGGTAAAGTTAGTGGTAGAGATCAAGACTTGATCACCAATTTTGGAATCAGGTTCCTTATGGGTTTTATCCCACCGTTGCTGGTTATACTCCACAGCATCCTTGACACACTTAACAGCATGTTTGTTGGCTTCATCTATCATGTTTTTGAAATCAATTGATGTAGGCTGAATATTGGTCAGCTGGTGGTTAAGGTTATCCTTGGGTAATCTAGGAATCCATCCTCTTTCCAGTATGTAAGGTGCTTCCTTAGTGGTAGAGTGCTTGATACTGTTGTAGGCCATCTCCAGTGCAGGTAAAAGGCTAACCCAATTGTGGCAATAACCGTCAGAATTCTTGTATTCTAGTCCAAAGCCACAGAATCTCCTGAGCATGTCTTCCAGGGTCTGAATCATCCTTTCAGCTAATCCATCCATCTGAGGGTGATAAGCCATAGAGAAAACTAAGGTGGTTCCAAGCATATCATGTAGATTCCTCCAGAACTCAGAGGTGAATTCAGGATCTCTGTCACTGATAAAAATCTTGGTAACTCCAACATCAGCAATGAGTCTGTTCCAAAATAATAGGGCAACTTCCATAGCAGTGTCTTCCTTGGGGTTAGGTAGGAATTTTGCTTTCTTGGAGAACTTATTCACAATGACCAAGACTGATTTGTAGGAATAGGCTCCTCCTGGTGGTAGTCCAGTCACAAAGTCCATATTGATGATCTCCCATCTTTTCTTGGGTTCAGAAATTTTTTGCAGTAGTCCAAACCGTTTCCCAGTAGTCCTGTTGGATTTCTGAAAAGTTTCACAACTGATAACATACTGTATAGTGGAGTCTCTCCAATTAACCCACCAAGCAGTTTGTTTAATCTTATCCAAGGTTCTATCAGCAGATAAATGACCAGATGAGCAGTTATCATGGCACTCAGCCAGAACATGTTTGATATGGTCATCCTTAGTTAAGACTATAACACTAGAATGTTGATTCCTATAGTATACCAGACCATCCCATATGGTGAACCTCCCAGCTTTGTATGGTTTCAAAAGAGGTTCAGGTAGGCTGTTGATCAATTCAGAAGGTGGAGAAGTACTTTCCATAATAGTGATCAGAGTTTTTATGCCAGAACTGTAAGCTTCTTTGATTGAGTTGAACAATGATTCATTCAGTTCACAAACGTGGATTCCCATTATAGGAGCTTCAATTTTTAACCTGTCAATGTTAAGGATAGAGAAGATATCATTATCCTCTGGATCATAAGCAGGGTTACTTGGGTCATTGGGTAATGCATTCCTGCTTAAACTATCAGCATTCTGGTGTTTAGTCCCAGCTTGATGAACTATGGTCATCTGTCCTCTGTACTCTTGTATAGCTATCTGCCATCTCAACATATGCCTACTAGGGGTCTTCATGTTCATCAATGTCCGGACAGCGTTGCAGTCAGTAATAAAAGTGAATTTGGTGCCTTCTAAGTAATAATGGAGTTTCTCTAGAGCCCATACTAAGGCCAGACATTCCATTTGGCTTGCGCCGTACCTTTTCTCAGTATCTTTAATTTGTCTGGATATGAAGAGTATAGGTTTTTCCACTGGTTTATCATCTTCTATGACTTCCTGTTGTAAAGCAGCTCCTAGCCCTTCCATGCTGGCATCTATGTAGAGCTTGAAAGGTTTAGAGTAATCTGGCTGGATCAGTACTGGAGCTGAGGTCATTGCAATTTTGAGTTCCTCATAGTTCTTGACTCTATCATGAGTCATTTCAAACACGGTGGTTTTGTTGCAGATCTCATACAAACATTTGGTTAGAAGAGCAAACTTTGGTAAACACTTCCTATAGTAGCTGCAGAAGCTGATAAAGGATAGGAGTTCAGTTTTATTCTGAGGCATAGGCCTATTCATTACTGCTGCTTTCTTGGTTTGGTCAGCAGCTAAGGTTAGTCCAGAGACAATGTGTCCTAAGGCTTTAAGTTCACCATAGCCAAAGTTACACTTTTTCATTGATACTTTCAATCCTACGGCAGAGATGGTTTGAGGAATAGCCTTAATTTCTCCATGTGAGTATCCCAATGATCAGAGTAAATGATAACACCACCAATGTATACCATCATCCATCTCTGTCTGATGAATAATCCTAAGACTATTTCCATCATCCTTTGAAAATGAGAAGGAGAATTTTTAATACCAAAAGGAATCCTAAGATACTCATAAATTCCCAAATGACAGATAATTCTCATGAATTTCTGGCTATCAGGGCTGATAGGTATTTGGTGAATACCTTTCAGCATGTCCATGGTAGTGATGTACTTAGCCTTGGACAGGTTATGCAGAGCATGGTCAATTCTTGGAATTGGATAATAATCAGCTTGGGTGTAGTTGTTAAGCATTCTAAAATCTCCAACCATTCTTGACTTATCATTGTGCCAAGCTATAATTACTGGGGTAGTAATATCCACTTGTTCATTGTGGCCTACTTTCCTTAAGACTTGTAAGTCAACCAACTCTTGAATATGGGTTTCCAGAGCAGCTCTGGATTTTGGACTAGAAGGGTAAGCAGGTCTCCTAAGGTTAGGTGGGTAGGAGGCTTAATAGTTAGATTTAGGATCATGTCATGTCCTTTGATCTTACCAATGGGGTGATCCTTGGTACAGAAAGCATTCTGGTTTTCAAAGCATGCTTGTAGGATATCCCGTTTCTTTTCTTCTTGAGAAGGGTATTCAAAGCAGCTTGAGAGAAGTATTCCTGATTGAACTTCTCCAATTGTTTTTCATAAGTTGAATCAGAAGTTTGAGTATTGATATGGCATATTTGGAATTTCTTATTCCAGTCTCCACCTATAGTGAAGTATCTACCTTTGCTTTGGAATACATCTATACCATATAAGCAAAGAGAATCATTTCCAAGGATAAAATAATCACATACTCCATTTTGAAGCACTACAAATTCAATGTTCAGTTTGAGTGATCCTTTAGAGTGAGGGAGTATGATATCAGAAGAACATACTCCAACAGCATTGAGATCATAATTACAACTGCTGAACTTAGCCTGAGGTACTGGTAGTAAGTTCAGTTTCCAGTTTGGGTCTTGTTTCTCCAGATTAGCTGAACCAACAGAAGAGCAAAAGGCTCCACTTTCTAGAAGTAACTTATCAGGGGAACCTTGGATTAAACCAGTAGCATAGCATGTTTTTCCTGAAGTGTAACTTTTACCGGCAGAAGGTTTTAGAGTCAAAGCCTTAGCCTCAGAGATGTGGTGAATCTTCATGTTGGGATTCCATTTTGGAGGTAAGTTAGAATCCTCATTGACGGAACTTATGTCCAGAGAAGACTCAATAATACCTTCAATAAAATTGATAGGGTTAGTGATTATTAGATCACAATCAGAGAGTGATCCGTCAGTATCATCAAGGTGAGGGTCAGGATTGTCATACTCTTCTACTTCAATAAGATTAATCCTTTTCCTAGGTAGAGGACAATCAGGTTTTAGGTGTCCTGTTTGGTTACATTTCCAACATAATTTCTCTTTTGATTCTGTAGTCTTCTTGACTTCCAAGGTAGATGGATTAGTAGCAGGGGATTCTTTAGTTTTGGCAGTATATTCTTCCCTGTTCCTAGTATTTTGTTTCCTGGGAGGTCTATTGACCCTTTTATCAAGACCATTCATATCAATAGTCTCTTCCAATACACCTATTAAGGTGGAAAGATCTGAGTCCATAGGCATTCTGCACCTTAAACTGTGGTTGATTTGTCCGGGACATAAGTTGAGGAGTCTTTAATTGACTTCTTCTTTATCAGCATCAGGATAAATCAGTCCAACCTCTTTTTCTGGTCTGAGCACCACTTATGAGGTTTGTCTTTGGATGGATCAAACTGGGAAGTTTCAAAAGTTTTCATGATCTTTCTTTTCCAAATCCTGGTACCAAACTGCACTTTGATCAATTCTTTCCAAGAATTCCAGGATAAAGATCCAACTTCTTCTCTTTTATTGATAAACCAATCAAGAGCTACTCCTTCAAATAATCTGGGCAACTTACCACAGCTATTTCATCAGGGAGCTCATAAGAAGAAAGAGTATAGTCAATAAATTTAATGAAACTGACATGATTTTATTCTCCTTCTCCAGAGAATTCAGGCCATTCAGTGATGGGAGGAATTAGCTTCAAAGCCTGCTCTATTTCAGTAGTAGGATTGGGTCTGAAAATCTCATTCCTAGTTATCCTGGTTCTGGGAGGAACACTAGGAGTACTGGTGAACCTGGCAGGTCTAGTTTCTTCTAGGTCAATGACTGGAGAGTTAGTAGAGTTGATCTTAAGATCTCTGAGATCATTCTTAATCATACCTAACTCTAAATCAAGTTTGTTGCTTAATAAGTCCATCTTGTTAGTCAGATGAGCTGAAAGAGTAGGACTAGTTTTCTTAACTTCTTCCTTAAGCTGGTCTATGGTTGCAAGAATATCTTCCTGAAGAATTGATTGGTTTTAATCAATATGTTTCATCAGGTCCAACTTACTAGCTCTTATACTATCCTTGATTTGTTGTATTTCCAACTCATCAATTCTCATAATCTGAGACTGAGTGTCAATTGATCTGAAAATACTTGAACTTAATTTGTCTAATTGTTGATAAACTTTGTCAAAGCATTGGCTAATAATAGTAAAATTATGAGACACATTTACAGAAAAGCTATTAAGAGATTCTACATCTAATTGTGGTACACCTTTTTCCACTTCTGGGCTAAGGATATTATGTTGTCCCAATCCTTTGGGTTCCTTAACTTCTGATGGTCTGAGGACCTCTTCTTTTTGGGGTCCTTTCCCTTTAAGGAAGCTAACTGATCCCAAGGATTCCAGTTCTGCACGTAGCCTTCTACTTCTTTCTTTCTGATCAACCTTTGCAGAGAAATCTGAGATTTCTTTTCCTGAGAAATGGCTTTTCTCACACCTGGTTGTTCCTCCTGGGTCTGAGCCAACCTGAATTGTTCCCAATAGCTCACATGCTCTTTCACTAATACTTTGACTCTTTCCTCCTTGGTTGAGTCCAGCTGGGGTGGCATAGGAGGACCTGTTCCCTCCTGGGATAACATGGTGGGTGACGGATGGCTCTCCAACGGTCTGTTGGTTGAGTTGGCGGCCGTGGTTGTTGCCGTCGTTGTCCCGCGTGATGCTATGGTCACGGGTTTGAGTCCCGTCATCGCGCTCGCGACTGGGGTTCTTGCGCGCACAGGTTCCTCCGGGAAGAGATCCATATGACAGGGCTCTACTGGTTGCACGGGTGTTGCGCCTATTTTGATACATAACACCAAAAAAAAATGTGTAAGTCTTTTTGTCAAAACTTTTGAAAAAAGACTTTAAAATTATAAAAATAATATTTTTTGTGTGTTTTATATTTTTAATAATTTTTTATAGATATTTTAACTTACTTAGAGTTAAATTCAAGGGTAAAAACACTTGATTGGGATCACAACTATCTTTGGAGGGTATTCCAACGGGGTCTGAGTGAGTTCCAATCAGATCCTGGGATAAATCCAAGGGTAAGTCCAATGGTACACTGTCTGAGACGTCCTCTAGGAGGTCCTGTTCAATGAGATCACCAAAACAAAATCCACTCAGATGGATAAAAACAAAGAACATAAGTTTAATATTTTTTTGTATTTTTACGTGTTAAAATGATTTTTAGAAAAAAATAATCACTTTTATTATTTTTGGATTTTTCTTTATCTTCAGGGTTATTTAGTTTATAAATATAAAGCTTCCTTTGATAAATCTTCCACTCCTTATGTTGCCTTAATAAAGAATTGAAATTGATAATTCTTTCAAGCTCAAGTTCTTTGTTTTTTATAACCTGCTATTTAGAATAAAGCAATTTCTCCTGTTGTTGCTCAGGAGTTATAATAACAGGGACAAAGTTACGGATTTTTTCTTCTTTTTTCTTTTTAAGAAGGTTCAAATAACAATTGATCAATTCTCCGTTGGTTATAAGATCCACTAGAGAAACAAATTATCAAAAATATATGTTATATGTTAACTTATTTTTAAAAATAAATAGACTGGTCCAAGGAATAAATAATTAAAAATTAATTATTTGAGGATTATTCCTGGCCAGACCGTCAGTTTTTAGCTCTCTGATACCAGGAACCTTGCAGTCCTTTAGCTGAAGAGAGTGATTAAAATGCTGGAATGATGATGATAATTATTATTCCAATAATAAACTCTTAGAAGCTCAAATAAATGATTTAATAAGAGCATTTGCAAGGTTTAATTGGTTTGGTAGTAAATGGTTTTCAATATAATATAAAAGAGGGGCCACAGTATTATACTACTGGGGATCTTTACAGACTAGCAACCTCTCTCCAAGGGGCCTCCTTAGGCAGTTTAAGAACCTTGGAATAAATATGGGTGCCTTAGAAAGTACTTATTCCACTAATGGCTGGCGGTAACAGCACAAACGGCCTAGACAGGAAGGTTAAAACTCACTCTGAGCACTTCACCACGAAAATCCTGGAATAATTGGAAGGTTTTCAGAGCAGATGGCGTAGATTGCTTGACTAAAATTCAATGGTTGATTGGTTAATAAAGGTAAATAATACTACTACAGAATAAGTCATAAATCACTTGCTTATCTTCATATAAGCACTTGATTAACAATGACACGGTGTCTGATTGATAATAAATAGTTCCTGGTAACTGATTAACTGATGGAATAATGGATCCAAAGAGGTCTGTATAAATACCTTTTTTGGGGTGATTCTGGTCTTCTCAGGGCACGTAGAGAGGGTTCTGCTCATGGGCTGAGGCTGGCAAGCCAGTCAGGGAAAGATTAGCACTTCCACTTGATGCTGTCAATCAGCTGTCCTTAGATCTGCTGGATTTCTGTACTATTTTAGCCACAGGATCTGTTAATCTGTTATAATGTAAATTTGATCATTCTGTACTCATCCTTCATTTGTACTATTGATATTGTTTTAAAGCGTGCAGAAGTGGATGTTTACTGATTTTCCACCATCTGCTGATCATGTAGATAATTTTTAATAATTTTTATCAACACTCCTTGTGGTGTTTCGTGGTCTTCAAAGATCAGGATCAGTGATTTACGTGATAATCCTTGATCTTTGATTTATTATTAAAAAATTTTTGAAACTTAATTTTCATTAATTTTATTTAAGTTTTGATCTTTTTAGATAATTACGCGCGGGTCTCTAGTACGTGGGAATCTGCTGCTACTAGTATGTACGGATATGTAATGATGCGGGGCTGCGCGCGGGAATTGTTACATAACACATTTCCGCGTGTAACTCCTAAAATATGCACAACACCTCAATTCTGAGTGAATTTCAGGTGTAAACCCTATATGTGAAAATATGTGTGAAATATTAGAATGGCCAAAAAGTGCCATACTGGTGTCATAATTTTTAGTACTTTTCTTTTTAATTATTTTAAAAATATAAGGACTTGGAATTCAAGGGTGGGATCAGTGAGTGACCCTACCTAATTTTGGGTGAGGAATCCATTTCTGTAATAATATTTATGGATTTCTCACTCCCTATTTTTTTAATTGAGATATTCTTATTTTTCATAGTTTTGTGTTATTATTTGACAGTTTTGCTCTGTACATAGTAGCAAGCTGACATTAAATACTGAGGTTAGACTGATCTAGGTTTCAGTATGACAGAATCCCCTTGAATGGATCATGGTACATGCAGAAAGAGATACCCCAAAGCCTTCTAGCCTGAAACCTTCATGGGTGAAAATTCCTATGCTTTCTGTCAAAGATGCCAAGATGGAGTCACAATATCTTACTCCCACCACCAAAGAAGACCTTTCATTTAAAATTCCTGGTTTTTACCTTACAATCCCTATCTTTTGAAAAAATACTCATTTCACCTCAACTCAGGAGTGCGTGCAGTTATCTCAGCTGTCAAATATCTCTAAAAATATGTTCATAAGTTCCATGATGGGGTTACTGTGGATTTTGGTGGAAAATTGGATGAAATAAACTTTTTTAGGGACTCAAGATTGTTTTCTGCACCTGAGGAATTCTCAAGAGTTTTTTCCTTTAAATTTTCTGTTATACAACTGGACATTCACCTTCCTGAATGACAAAAAGTCATTTTTTAACCTGATGAAGCCCTGCATGAAGTGGCTCAAAGATCAAACTATTCAAAAACTATGCTGAAAGAATATTTCAAAAGTAATTAAATTGAATCTGACCAAGGACCATCATATATTATCAATTTCCACAAAATTTTACATGCCATCCCCAGAGAAAATAATGGATGCCAAAACATACAGGCTTTTCAATTGGAAGGATTTATACTGTTTATCCTGCGGATTCTGAGATGTGGTTTCTCATATTTTTTTTTTGAATAATTTTGTTGGTGAAAATTCTTTCAATCACCTAAATCAGGTAATTAAATGGAATTTTTTATACAACTTTCAGAGAGGCTGACTTGGCATAATTTCTACTTGAAGATGATCATCATTTGGAAACAAAAATTTGATAAGCTGAGGAATCTCTTCAAACCTCTGAGCTAAGGAGGTTTTTTGGAATGCTTCTAGCAGTTTGTCAGCCTGAAAACCTACAAAACCCATGGCATTTTCCATTCAATTTGATGGCTGATGATTTAATTCACTCTGGAATCATATATGAAAGAGTCCTCACAAATAAAATATTAAGATCCATAAAACCTATCATATTTTATAATTGTGGGACAATTGTTGAAGAAATATTCCTGATCTTCCAAAACTTGATTGATAAGTGGAGCAAACACAGAACAACAGGAACTGGGTCCTTGAGGAAGAACAAAATTCTGTAATAAATTAATCATGATTTCAAAAAATTTTTCTTCTGAATAATAGGCAGAAGGAAATATTTGATCAGATAATGAATGTATGTAATTCATCTCAACCCTCTTAATTCTTTATTGATAGGCCTGGTTGTTCTGGAAACACATTCCTATTTTAATGCTTTCTGGATTCTATCAGATCTTCTGGAAAAATAGCTGCCACATGTGCTGTTAGTGGAATAGCTGCCACAAATCTACCAAATGGAAGAACAGGTCTTCTCACCTTTGGAATTCCCTTGAGTTTTAATCACTTGTCTGTATCAAGAGTGTCAAAGAATTCTCAAAAGTGTGAAACTCTCAAAAAGGATTCTTTGATAATCTGGGATGAAGCACCAATGAGTCATATTCATTTGCTTGAATTGGTTGACAGGCTAATTCAAGACCTCATGGATTCCAACCTACCATTTGGAGAAAATTTAATGGTTCTTGCTGGCGAATTTAGGCAAATGTTACCTGTGGTTCAAAAATTCACACATCCCAAAATCTTTGATTCAAGTTTTGTCAGTCCTTCTTGATGGAGATATCTCCAAGTTTTTCAGCTTACTTCAAATTTGCATGCTTCAGGGGATCCTGATTATAGAATTTCTTAATCAATGTTGGAGATGGTCTGAATAATAAACAGTTTTCAAACATAGTTTTTATTTATGATCACATGTTTATTTGTGGTTATAGTGAAGATTAAGTGTTGGATAGATTAATCAACAATTTTTTTCCAAAATTTCACCATCACTACCTCAAAAATGGTTATCTCATGATCTGTTTTATCTATTTTTCAAAGATACAGCAGTTTAAAAAATAAATCTCCCTGGAAATTAAGAAACCCACACTATGAATACTTATTACATCCATGACTCTGTTGAAGATTATTCTAAACATCTATACCAACAAGATTTTCTCAAAAAATTATTTTTTCCAAAATTTCCTCCTCATAGCTTGACTCTGAAAGTTTGTATCCCTATGAGTATTTTGAGGAAAATGGACTTTAAAATGGGGCTTTTCAATGTAACTTTATTGATTGTTTTCAAATTGGGAAGTAGTTTTATAGTTGAAAAGATTTCAACTGGTGATTCAATAGGAAGTCTGGTTGCCATTCCCTGCATCCCCTTGGTTACTGACCCCAATGAAAAGGGCCTCCCTTTCAAGTTTATTTGCAAAAATTTTCCAGTAAACTTGGATTTCTCATTGAAAATCAATCAATCTCAAGGTCAGAAAATTTCCAATGTTTGTCTTTATCTTCAAGGTCCAGTTTTCACCTATGACCAGTTATATGTAGCATCCTCCAGGAGCAGGTCTAGCCACTCAACAAGGTAGTGGTCACACACAGAACTGACAGCCAAATTTTATATGAACCTTATAACATTGTTTACAATGATTTTTCAAATGCCATCCATTCCAGAAACTGATTAATTTGAAATTTGTATTGTGTTTGAGTCACTCCTATATCAATGAATTGTTTTATATATTTTTTTAGCTCGATCCTGATTTAATTGAATATTAAAACTGATGTTTATTTTTTAACTCAATCCTGATTTCATCTGAAAATTAAAAAATCATCTTCAAATCAGCCCCCAAATTTTTCATCCCCAATCCAAATTTTTAAATCCCAATCAGTTCTCAAATTTGGGTGCAATACTCTATTTTTTTTCATAATTTTTTGAGATTGAATCCCAAAAAAAAAAGGGGAGTTAAATAGCTCATAGTGACCAGATTCTATTGAAGCCCATTGGAAGTTTACAAGGTACCAAGGGATTTTGTTCATGTACCAAATGGTGCTTAGAAAGGTACCTCAATGACTTGGCTTGGTACCTAGGTAGTTTGGTCATGTGCCAAATGGTGCTTGACAAGGCACCCAAATGACTTGGGATGGGAAACCTGATTGCTTTACTAAATTTCATAACAACTTTAGGTGCCACCCAAACAGGCTTTGTCATAACCATAACTTGACTATCCTTACTCAGTCTCCTCATCCATTCTCAAACTCAGTACAGTCAACCTCTACCCCTGGATCCACCAGCTGCAACTCCTGAAGTATCCCCCTGCACTCCTTGCAGGTCCTAGTTAATCTCCCAGGCTCTTCCTCCCTCTATATGGCTTGTTGAATCCTCCATCTCTCCTTCAAACTAATTGGTATGAAAATTAAATTCAGATCCCATACTTTAAATCCATAGTAAATACTCCTGGCTGGAAAACCCAAACTTCCAGTTCAGTACATGCCACACCTTCCTGGACGGGCCCATTACCCAATATTTCAAGCCACTTCCTCCATTTCAATTTTTCAACATGTAATACCATGGGGAATCTTAGCCCCAGCACCATTCATCCTTCCTCAAAGCCTCCTCTTGGCTCTCACATATACTAGCTCCTCCTTCCTTCCTGGACTAATTTCCCTCAAGTAATTACTATGTGTCACATGGTGGCTTGACAAAGGTCCAGGGAGGCAGATAACTAACATGGGAAGGAAGCCTAGTACTGGAAGAGATCCAAAATGTATTGAGCTGAAGATTTAGCAGATGGAGTAAGGACTCCAGGATGGGTGAGAACCCAAAGAAGACTCAAAATGAGTCTGGATGGTACTAGGAGGAAGGAAGACTCCAGGAATGGATTGGAATGAAATTCAGGGTGAAAATGAGTAGAATAGATTTCATAAGGAAGGACTAGCAAGTGGAGAAAGAGTTCAGTTTATACAATGCTATTTACAACCTGTGATATCTTAAATTTGTAACATTTTAATGATACCTGGAAGGATGACTAATCATCTAGGCTGTATTAAATAATCAAGACTACATCTGTGTCATCAGTATGACACTATACTACTTCTTATTGTTTAGTCCCTTCCAATAGGTTTCATCTCAGCATAAGAAAGCCATCCAGCCTACCTTAATCATTTCACCTATCCCCTTGGTGTTACTCTTATAGGATTCAGTCATCAGTCTTCCTCAAGAGCTTTATTCCTGGATTCCTCTCATCCTTTACCTCCCTCAATCTTTTCATTAATATACCTCTTATCATTGAAATCAATCTCATCTTCTGTATCCTGAGGTCTATGAGCACTAGTGCCTGTGCCCTCAGCCCCTTACATTCCAGGGGAAGCTGTGACAGGCTTTATGCATCATACATGAAATGATGATAAACTTCATCATTTTTGAGATAGAAATCTCAAAACATCACAGCTCAACATTTCAGATACTAGATACAAGGAACCTTGAAGTCCTTTAGCTACTAGAAGTTATAACAGTAAAGGATAATAATATTCTTAAGAATACACAAAGACCAATCCCCAAAAGGATATATATGATTGGAAATTTTTTTGAATATGATCTAACAAATAATAAAAAGAGGGGACACATTTTATACATACTTGGTGTCTTGAAAACCTCTCTTCAGGAGATTAATATTGAATCTGGTAACCTGGAATGGTGGGGACCTCATGAATTAACAAAAAGGAGTTATTACCCACTAAGGTGGTAGTGTGTCTGGGATATGATAACACACAGGCCAGATAAGGGAGGAAATAACTGACTAGCTTTAATCAGTCACATTCTGGGTACCCACAATGGTTCACAGTTGAAGGGCTTCAGATCAAAGATGGGTTACTTGGTGATTTTCCTTCAATTCAAACAGAAATAATGGCTATGAATTAATACTAATATACTTCAGGCTGAAGCCATAAATAACTTTATTATACCTATATAAGAACTTTATTACTGATGACAGGTTTTCTGGTTTGATACTGATGAATTCTGGTTGGAAATAGACCAAAGAAGGTACTGTATGAATACCTTTTTGGGGTTAAGGGAGCCTCCTTTGGGCACATAGAGAGGTTAGAGCTCACATGCTTAGGCTACCAAGCCATTCAGGGCTAGATTATCATATTGTCTTGGTACCAGAGATCAGCTGATCCTGGATATGTAGGATAAGTGCATGATTTCTGGATCAGGATCTGTCATTTTGTTTATTTGTTGATTTTCTGATCCTGCAGGTAGTTTATTTTTACATCACTTATATTGGACTAAAGTGATCAGTGGTAGGTTTTTATTGATTTTCTAGCATCTACTAATCATTTTTTTATCTTTTATTATATTATTCAGGAATCCCTTGTTGTGTTTGGTGGTCTTCAAAGATCTGGATGTGTTAATTTTGTGATACTCTTCATGATTTGAATTTTAATTCAAAAGGTTTTCTAATTATATTTTCCACATTTTTATTTGATTCATTAAATTTTTGGGTCATCCACTATGCATATTTCACATCATTACATATGCATGGTTGATCCTTCTATGTTGTAGTGAATCAGTGTGGTACCTATAAGCATTTTTATGTTTTGTGGATCTGAGGCATGCAGATCAGATCTGCTGCAGGATTTGCATGCAGGTCCTGGATTGATTTATGCATTTGTAGGGCTGGAACCCAAGAACAAAATTTTGGGTAAAACCCAAAACCTGCCTGGTTTGGGGTGGGTATTGGTCCTTGAAAAGGCTGTTGGGTATGGGCTGGGTAGAACTTGGGTTGGAATTTGGTCCAACTCATTTGTGATCCCAGGTATTGGGTATTTTGAGAGTATCATGAATTCATAAACTCTTGATGCCCTTGTTGCCTCCATAACTTGATCTCATTTGAGGATTTCTGATTGAATTTAATATCCTCCTCCTCTACTACTCCTACTCATTGGCTCATCATCATCATCTCATCATCATGACAAGCAAGCATTACTTCATTGGCCGAATTGAACCACTAGCTAGGCTAGCCATAGTCAGCTTGCCTCTCCCAGCTCTGCTCAACCATCTCTCTTCAATCTTTACGCTTGACTTTCAACTAGTGTTACTTGGATCCCTTTCAAGAAGCTCCATCAACTCACCAAGTCCTTTAAATCAATCACTCACCCAACACCTCAACCTCATCCCTGATCACCCACCACCACCACTGTTCATCATCACACCAAACTCACTTGGCTGGTCTGATGTGGCCCAACTCCACCCTACTTGCTCTTGGACTTGGTAGAAACAATGCATCCCACCCTTGCATCTCCATTCATCCATCAAACAATTGAGAACCCCATGACTCAGCTGGAGGACATAAGGTATTCAAAGGAAGGATGGATCCAATAGCAGGGAGGGAGGGAGTAGAGGGATGGTCAAGGGATGAGAGGTTATATGAGTCATGAGGGGGTATGGGATAGAAGGAAGGGTGGAAAATGAAGAGGGGATGGGGATTATATAGGAATACCATGGAAACAAAGGCCAAAGGCCAGTTGGACCTTGGGCCTTGGGTACATACCCAATACCCATGGGTATTGGGTTGGGCCATCAAAAATTGATACCCAACCAATTGTTATACCCATGGTTCAGGTGTTGGAATTGCTTTTTGGGGTTGAGTATGCCTCAGGGTCCAGCCCTATGCATTTGTGGCTGTTTTTGGAGCACACAGGATATGTGTGAGGATGCAGGGACTGCATGTATGAATTTTGACAAAGCCTATGATTGCCTGTAACTCCTAAACTTTACACAATTCATCAATTCTGATTGAATTTTAGAGGTAAAACCTATAGATGACAACACATGTAGAACACTGGACTGGCCAAAAGGCGTAATGATGGTGCTGTCATTAATGGGCCATTTTTATGTTTATTTGTGAGGTGTTAAGGAGTAGGAATTCAGAGGTGGGGTCAGTGAGTGACCCTACCTAAGTGTGGGTGAGGAATCCGAATCTGTGATAAGATTTTGGATTTATGTTCTACCTTGTTTGGGTTTTCCACAGATTTTGTGTTTTTATCTTTTTGTTTCAATTTTAATTATTTTTGTTACTTTTGACAGGTTTCTATGTAAATATTAGCAAGCTGACACACCAGATCATTTCAACCAGATTTGATTGGCACCCAGACAAACTTTAGAAGGCACCAAGGGGATTTGAACATAAGCCAACTGAGGCTTGAGAAGGTGCCCAAATGCCTTGGCTAGGCACCAAGGGAGTTTTGCCATCCACCATGCGCACTTTACAAAAAATCATACATCATAGGATGTATCAAAGTTAAAATTCTGAAATAACCCAACTTTTTTTTCTTCCTTTCCCCCCCCCTTTTTTTTATCACATATGAGACCAGTGTTTGACTCTTTGCTTTGATGAAAAAAAAAAAAAAAAACAATTGGGAAATTTAAAGCTTTCTTGAAATCAGCTATCTACGCATTTAAATTTTCCAAAATTTTAGCTTTGATACACCCTAATCACATTTGGTCGCCGCCCAAATGAAGTTTACAGACCGTATATATGATTTGGTCTGAACAGGAGGCTCATCTCTAGTTTTGAATGTTACGCTGGTGTGCTGTCTTTCAGTCAAGTCAGTTTTTGGATTTGAGAGAGACCGGACGCTTGAGAGCCATAAATAGGGGTCTTGCACTGCTGGCGTCTATGTCAAAGTCTTGTCGTTTGTTCTCTCGTGATTTGTCTTCGATCTCCATCTACTTGTATCCTTGAGCAGACAATGATGATCTTCTAGAGAGATTCTCTCTTTGGTACTCCATCTCTTCTTCCATCATTCTTTTCTGATCCTCTCTCCCATTGCTACCCCATACAACCTAACCCGGATAGCTGGCTGCCCCTTGATTCGATGATCAGATTACCACCCATTCGTTGGCATCAGCGTGTTACGTTGCCTCACGGGAACCTAATTGGGATTTTTATCTCTTCTCCTTTTGGTCGCAATAGTTGCGATGATGTCGATGCCCTTTTGACAGCGAGCTGTCAAACCAGAGGTCATAAGCTGTGTTGACCCAGCGCCATGGCACGCCGCTTGGTGAGCCGTTCTGGGTCGAACGAGGGATTAATCCACTTCCATCCTGCCTAATCAGTAAGCGGGCAGGCCTTGGGCTATATACCTATACACACTGGGCTAGGTATCATGGATATATGAGGTTTTCTATGCACTCATGTTGAGCCCACTTCTTGGTAGGGTTGACATGAGACGGGAAGTCGATAAGATCATGAGGTCCTTGGCGGCTGAATGACTTGCGAGATGCAGCGAAGGACCAAGGTTGCTGCTCGTGACATGAATAAATATTCAGTCCCGTCGACTCCTCGTCTGGGTTTCTGATCACAATTGGTGGACTTTTTTTTTCGCTTTCTCTAGATCGATCCTTTTGTTATCCAAAAGAGAGAGAGAGAGAGAGAAAAGTCACGATGACGATTGGTGACAATCGGTCAAGCCACTCCGAACCGATCACTTCTTGATTGGGGTCGTCGATTTCGTCATGCTTCATTCGATCGATGTCTCGCCATGACCTACATACATGGGTCCATTGGATGATGATCGCTAGAACTTGTTGAGCCTATCTCTCTCCTCTCTGATTTCATCATCCATCCCATCGTCATCATCCACCCCATGAATTCTAGTCTTGGCTCCTGTTGGCTTTGCAACCACATCGGGTGGTCACCAGCAGCGACCGAGAATGACCGAGTGGGGTGCGGTCATCGTCAACCGATCGTTGGATGGGTGGGTTGACGACTCGACCGATTCGGGATCTAATATATCGAGCTCCATCGATCATCAATGAGCTGGGATCGTATGTACCTGATCTTTGGCCATCGGCTCGATTCGGATCGAGGGTAGCATTGGCTGCTGCTCTGGTAGTCGTGGTGAGAGATCGATTTGATCACTGACTGGCAGAGGTTACACATGGTTACATACATCATCAGTCCCGCGACCCCCAAATCATCACATCAGGCTTGGGGGTTCGGAGGACGTGTGGGGGTGTAGGGTGATGGCAAACTTGAGGTGATCGGTAGGATGTTTCCTCATCTTCATCTTTGAGCTCTCTTTTTTTGGGACGATGATGAATGAAGTTACTTGCGCATGGGACAAGTTTCATCATCGGCACTCATCCAACATTGGGAGCCTGCTACCGGGTGGAGGTGGGGATGATAAGACTGAGGGTGGATGTCTGGCTGCAGTCCCCTCCATCCTCCCAGGGGGGTAATGGTCATCTGGGGGGTATCCTGGGCAAGCACATACACATTGCAGGTATGTAGTAAATATGTGCTTGGAGTACATACATAGCTGGCTCGATGCACTGGTGGCATCCACATTATACATACCTCCGTGCATACATTCCCACCATACACCCATACCTCCACGCACCCACCCCGATTGGAGGTTGAAGCCTAGGCCAGCTGCTCTATTTCCGTCCACACCATCGCTATTGGCCACCATGGTCGGTCACTCAGTCAGCTTGGGCTGGCTGGAGCTGCTCTCGGCCTCGATCGTCATCTACCAGCCAGCTGAGTCACCATCATAACCTACATCCCCTCTGCCAACCAGTCCCACCCCGCCGACCGTTGCTTGCCCAGCGGATCATCAGCGCCCCCAGCCACCCATCCGTCCCCCGTCTTGGACCAGTGGTTGGGTGTCGGTATGTGCATGCATCCGTAACCCCATAGCATATATCAGTAATTAGTCGCGCTCCCTAAATTTCTTCCCTCTCCTCCCCTCTCCTCCCCTCTCCTCCCCTCTCCTCCCCCCTCCATCCCATCCACCAAACCTCCCTCCACACCCTTGCATCCTTCACCGATTGTATCCATCGATCCAGAATTCGATTGATCAGTGAGATTACATCCTAAGATCGTCATTGTTGCCTATCCCAACAGTCATCATGCTCTCCTCCTCCAAGTTGCTCTCTAGTCTCCTCCTCATCTCGACTTCCTACCCCCCGTCCATCTTGGGCCAAGTCTCCTCCGCTGGCGGCTCGTCGACTGCTGCTGGTAGTAGCCCTGCCCCCGCCCCTGGGGCTGCTGGTAGTAGCCCTGCCCCCGCCACTGGGACTAGCAGCAGTTCTGGCGGCAGCAGCATTGGCAGTCTTGCCGCTGGTCTGTCTACCAGCTGTCAGACCGCTGCCGGCTCCCTCTTGACGAGTGAGTTCGGTACCTGCTCTAACATCATCGGCCTCGTCTCCGTCGTCGGTGCCACTGGATCCGTCATCAGCCCGCTCAACGTAAGTCTCCCCTCCTAGGCCATCCAGTACCAAGTCAAGCCCGGCTGTAAGTATGTATGTTTGTGGACCAGTTGGGCATCTGGCCACACGCCCACGTCGCGTGTCCCCCCTTGGCCACCGAATCTCTCCATTGCTGTTCTCCGGTCATCCCTCACTCCTCGTGCCATTTGCGCTGACCTTTCTTCGTTGTCCCCGCGTGTCACGTCACTCTCCTCAGAATTGGATCTCCGGTGTTTGCTCCGCTACTCCGTGCTCTAATGCCACCCTGACCTCGGCTACTCAAACGATTACCTCGGGCTGTGGTGCAGATGCCCTAAAGGGTTCCGCCATTGCCGCCGCTCTTACCAATATCATCTCCAACTACAATCCAGTCAAGTGAGCCGTCATACCCTATCTTTGATCTCGTAAAAGTCTCTGACAGCTGATCACGTTGTTGTTTGACCTGTCCCAGGGACCTGTTATGCACGCAGTATTCCTCAAACTCTACTTTCTGTGTACCTTACTTGTTGGGTAACGTCCAAACCGCCACTGGTATTAACATTACCTTGAACGAAGTGGTCTCCATGCTCTCCGGTGGAGCTTCCCAGTCGTTTGCCAACGTCCCCCCTGTAAGACTGAATTCTTGCTCTTCGGATTTTGGCCCATACGCTCCATTCCATTCCTGATAACGCTGTTTCCCGTCGATCTCTTCTCTTAACCGACAACTCATTGTTGATTCCCGGCCTACAGAGCGCATACTGTAATGACTGTGGTCACGCTCTCGTCACCCAATCCAATGCATTGACTGCTGCCACCAACGTTGGATCGGTTACCGCTGGAACCAACGTCAGCTCGACCGGCGCCTCGAGCTCGGCCGCAGGCGTATGTGGTGCCTCGTTCAACGACAACAAGCTACCCTCGACCATTCGAATCGCCGGTAAGGACGCCTCGGGTAATGCAAAGAATGGCTCTGCGTTCCGTCCCAGTGCCTCAATGGCCAACGTTGGCATCGCTGGATTGGCCGCGAGCCTGGTGTTTCTTAACCTTTGAATTGCATAACGGTTCTCCTCTCGAGTTTGCTCCCATCGCCTAGATCACGAATCACCGGATTGCGTCGTGACGAGTCGCACCACCCGGTTTCTGTCTTCTTCATCCGGAGACCTTGCCTCCTTCCTGCAGAAGTCGCTGGCTTTTCGGGTTCTTTTATCCTCTCTTCTAAGCTGGCAACCTCCAACTTTTTATTATATATATCATAGTCGCTGTATTTTCCCTTTTCCTTTCATGTCATGTTGCATATTGCTTTGATGCTATCCAGCCCTGTATGAATCACTCGTTTATTGGACTGGCGTTAGTTTTTGATCGTTCAATGCTTAGTGTGTATCATCCCCCCCTTACCAAAAGCCGCATTCCTCATTGTTCAACGGCCCGATAGGCCCCGGAGGGGACTTAGGAATAATCCTCACAAAAACAATCTGTTCTCATATTTATTTGACTCTGATATTTTCGCTCGTCTCATTCTCCTTCTATCCGTCTCCATTTCCCATTGAAAATTTCATCCTGGTCAGGGGATGGTGCCGGATTCATAACCATGCTCATCAGCTACAATGCCCATGCCCACAAGAGATCCAGATCAGGATCCGGTGGACGCGGACCAACTCGCAACCAGAGCTAATGACCGGAGGCCGTGCCTCATCCCGATGACCACCCGTCACCGAGTGTTTTTTTTTCTCCCAACCCCTGCCAGTTCCCCCCCAAAAAAGCCTGTCCCAACAATACATGGAGTGTGTATAAATGTGTGTATAGTATGGCTCTCTACTCTACTCCCCCAAAGGATGCAAGACAAACGAGCCAGTCCGGACTCGGATCTATCAGACCCTATCTCATCCATCCTTATATTCCTACATTGCATACCCCCTCGGGGGCGACCAGACACCCAACCTTGCGATCAGGGGCATCTCGATCGGTCTCTAGTGACTGAGTTAATATTTGTCCAAGTGAGACCACGTCCTCAATCATCATGAATCCTTAAACGATCGCTAGCAGACACTCACTCGGTCGGTCGGTCAGACTCGCCAGGACGTTTGAAGAAAATTTAATACAGGGGGTGGAGATGGATGGCCCATCATAAGTATCAAGTCTGTACCTTGATCGAATGGCATGATCTGGCGGGTCAGACCCGAGAGTGAAGAAGGATTGTGGAATGAGATGATCGATCGACTAAGGGATTTGATAAAAATCTTGAGCGGATGAACTGATCAGCGGATCGATGACTGAATGATCGGTGTTACTCATTAGAGATGTCGTAAGGTCTTTTAAACTTTTTTTATTTTTTTATTTTAATCTTTCTTTCGACCGTAGAGTTCGAGAGAGGGAGGGCTTGAATCGGTAGAGATCATCGATTTAGGATCTAGTTCGAGGTCTAGAGGATCTAGCAGAGGATCGCCGAAAGAAGATTTGCACCTATCATCAAGATATAAGTCGATCATAGCTGGTTGGTTGGTCGGCTTTCGTCCAGAGTCTTCTTCGATCATCTTCTCCCAGACGGGTCTGTCGTGTCAACGACCCCCCCCCCCCCCCAATCGATCATCGATTCTAGACTTCAATCTCATTCCCATCGTTTGCTCTCTCTCTCTCCCTCTGTTTAATGACGGAGAATACATAAAATAAAATAAAAAAACTCGTTTCTAAAACTAACAACTCCCTGAGCCCAAAAAAAAAGGTTGGGTGTGGTTGATTGAATTGACTGAGGGGGTAAGTAGGGGGGGGGGGGGGTGATCAAGATTAAAATAGAATCGTCTGATTCTTGGGAATGGTCGATGGTCTGGATGATATATGTATGTATTTACTGAGAATACGAGACGAAGGATCGGTTTAGAGATGATCGATCCTGGTTCAAAGACTTGAAAAAAATAGTCAGTCCGATCCGATCCGATCCAATCCAATCTTACCATCAAGCTTTTGCCGAGCGACTCTTCATGATCTCTGATGAAAATCACTCGAACGAATTGAGTATTGACGAACTGCCCACCCCTAGCACCCAGTCGATCTGAGAACACATCGAACAAGTGCAAGATCTTCATCGAAGAGACCGATTGATCCGTTGTAGGGTCGCCGTATTCGTGAGGATGATGATCGAGTGGCTAAGTAACTAGTTTGAGATGGAAGAAAATGAGCAAGTAGGAGGGAAAGATCATTTTGGGAATGAATGAATGATGAGGTATTGAGTAGGAACTCTGGTTGGCGACCGTTCCATGCTCACCAACAGACAGAGTGATGGATGGTATGTATGATGGAGTTTCTCACATGGTTCGATTTTACTCATTCCCCAGGGGTTGAATTCAGACTCCAATGGAGCTTATCGATGAATCACTCTCGAAGCGTAGGTTCACTTAGTCCATCAAATCATCAGTCTCTAATTCAGGCAGTGGCATGTACAAGTTTGTAAGATGAAAAAAGAAAGAAAGAAGCCATAGAAAACGATTTTGATGAATCTTTACAGATCAACACCAATCGATCATGAGAATAAGATTGGGTTCAGGGAGTAAGATTTTGATGGATACATTGAATGAATAAATCGATAAATGCTTACACGATTTATCGGTAGCAACTTCAAAATGAGAATATAGATGGAAAATAGAAACAAAGATAAATTTTCAATAAAAAGAAGAATTTGAAGATTATACAAAGGAGAATAAAGAAATGAAGTCAAAGAAATCTTAGAAGATTAATAATCAAAGTGAAAAAAATGTTTAAATTGAAGCTGCTTAGAGGTGGCTTCACAAATGTTTTTAAAAAAAAATTAAAATTAACACAAATGTGAATAGATTGATTGGGCATCTGATTGAATCTTCCTTGAAGAAGCTTTCAAGAATCTCGAATAACAGAAAGAAAAAAACATAAATAAACTGAGGGAAAAGGATTTGTGTTTTAGATATCTTAATGAATAATAAGATGTTTATCTACAGCTTCTCAGGATAAGATTCAAGCTAAAATTAAGAACACAATTAAAAAAAAAAATTCATTCATGAAATTCACAAGAAAATTTATAAATATTTGAACTGAATTGTCTGTTTAAATATTGAAAAATTAAAGATCAATCAAGATGGAATTTTTTTATCAACTAGATATCAATGACACATCAAACCAAACCTGATTCAAACCAGCTTTCCATCATCCAAAAAAAAAAAAAAAAAAAAAGAAATCAAGAAAATGAAAAAATGAATCAAGAGCTTGCAGAAAAATTGACTTGGGGTGGCTCAGAAGAAGCTTTGAAGGAGAATAAAAAGATAATGAAAGATTCAAAAATCATTGAAATTCAAGATTATTCATCAAATTAGCTTTAAATATGATGCAAGATTAAGATAAAACAAGTAATGGTGCATGAAATTATCAATTACTGGAATTTCAGCTTGCCAATTTTTTAGTGTAGCTAACTCTTCATCATAAAATGAGTGAGAAAATAATTAAACAGAGCCTTCAGGACCTATTTCACCTACCTCTTTTGATTTTGTTTGGTGCAGTCCAATCAATTAACCTTTTAATTAATTTTACTGAAAATTTCCATAGGCAAGATGTTCTCCATAGTAATCATAATTTAAAAATTTTCATATACTTCCCTTGTCTCATGAAAAAAAAAAAATCTCTAGTCTTTAACCCTCATTTAAGGAATACCATACCTCAATTTGAGAAATTTGATGTGTGTGGAAAGGCAAATTTGTTTGGATTCCAACAGGCATTTTTTTTGTTTTGTTTTTATTCTTGGAAAATTTTGTTGCAATTTGAAAAGCCTGGTCCAGGTTAATCAGCTCTTCAATTATTTAACACCGTTAAAATCCAAAATATGGATTGAACAAGCTCAACCAACATGGAAAGGACCATTGAATCCCCTGGACCAGGAGTCAAAGGCAACTTCAAGGCTCTGGCACTCAAATTGCTTATGGAATCAACTCCACTACATTTTTTTTTTAAAAAAAAACCACTGAGTATTCAATCATGGAATCATAATTTTTAAATATCATTCAAGATTTTTATGTTTTATGCAAGATTAAGGATGTTCACTCACTTAACCTGCCCCCAAAAACCCCACATCTTCTTAGGATTTTTAGTAATTGAAGGTACCAGTGATAAAGATAAGGGCATCCCTATTTCAAATAGATATTATTTGTATAAAATTTTAGAAATCAATCAAATAATGAGGTGTTGTCTATACTCTAGGAGTTTTTTTCCATAACTCAACCCTATTTCAAAGTTCAATAATACAGCCCCAGGAACAGCTAAACAGTGGCTAAACCTGTAGCTTTGCATCTCCAGGCCTAAATAAAGTCCCATAGCTTCTCAGAGACTATAGGTTGGTGCATGTGAGATATAGCCTGACAAACGAAGTAAATTCAAACCATTCACTTTCTACAATTAACATTGTCATAAGGATTATATGTGAATAAATCAACCAGGGATAGCCTCTGTCATGAAACAATAAGAATCAATTAGAAAGATTCAAAAAATTATCAGAAAACCTTTTTCTAGAAAAAATCAAGAGACTAGCCACAATATCAATCAAACAGCTAGATTACAATTAAATCCTTGAGTATTCAAAAATAATTAAAAATTCATGCTTTAAAAAAATCTTATTATTCAAGACAAATAAAAATAAAATGAAACTTTCCTATCAACTTGGATCCCAAGTAAATTAAAAAAAACATACTTTCTGTTCAAGAACTTCAATTTAAACAAAGAATAATGATAAATGCCCCAAGTTAAGATTTGTGAAAACTGGTACTTCTTCCTTCATGAAAGAGCCATGCTTGAAAAATCTTGAGGCTTGAAACTGATCTTGAAATAACTGGATCTTCTCCTGTAAATTTAACAAGCAATACTGGCATGGAAGCCTCTGGATTATTTTCTAGCCTCATTGCATCAACAGAACCCCACCTATTGCATAGAAGGACAAGAGAACCCTGTAAGAAAATTGAAAGGGATAAATAATCTGCTCATCTAGAATTTATCAAACTCCAGATTCCTCAATCAATACCTCCAAACACTGTACCTGACAACAGGGGAAAAAATGGAGGCCCATTATAGCATGTGCCACCCTGTAAAAATTTTTCAACTTGGTTACAACTGGGTGGTAACTCTGTCCTAATTCAGGAAATCTATCCAAATAACTCCCAAATACCCACGCAACTTCTTTTTAATTAATCTATCACCAATTTTCAATCAAATATCATTCATGCATGAAAGGAGGCTCAATTTTAACTCAAGTTTTCTTTAAAATTGCTAATATACTTTGGTGATTTATGATCAAAAAAATCAGTTTGATAAAGGTTAAACCAATATTTTTAAATCTTTTCATTCTCCAATATTCATCATAAAATTTTAATTAATTTCCCAAAAAACCTTCAAAGTTAAATAAATAAATCAATCTTGGAAGAATTTGACTGCTGTTAATCTGGACCTTGAAATTTTGAAGACAACCCCAGTCAAGCAGGTTCCTTATTCATTTCAAAAAAAAAAAAAAAAAAAAAATTCTATCCTATTTTAAAACCTGTTTTTTGAGATACCATACTCACAAGGATGGGCCAGTATATGCATCAAAACTTTAGACAAAAAATCTAGTATTGCAAGAATATTTACTTAATTATTTAAGCTTTGAAACAGTTTCTCATAGATCATTAATTCAAAAAAAAAAATGATATTGAGAGTGTAATAAGCTATTTTAGTGATACTACAATAATATTTCTCAACTTTTATGAATTTTTCAGGGCCTTTTTACCCATGTTTTTGGTTGATAGCAAATAGAACCATCACCCTTGCTTCCAATTTTATGTCATGGTCAGGACTTTAAAGATTGAATTTATGAACAAAAAATCAAAGAAGTTCATTATTTAACTAAATAATAAACAAATTTTTGTATCTAAATTTCTTAAATAAGTACAATTTTTTCAAATTAAAAAAAAAAATTTTTTTTATTGTTTAATATTGTTGGCTGATTATGCAAATCTGAATCATTTGCTTCCCAAACCCCACAACAGGAGTGGAGTAAAATGATCAGTGAGTCAGTAAGATAAAACCAATCTTTAATTTCTTTCAAATTTCTGTTACCCTTGCGGATATTCCAGTTTGTTGATACCATTGTAGAAAATCAATTTATTAGGATATTTTGTAAGCTTTTATTCTGTACCTGCCCTCCTGATTTCCAGGCAGATTTCTTTGTTTGATATATTCTCATGATGGGGTGTAATCTGGTGTTGGTTTTTTTCTTTGAATCTAAAACATCTGCTTTGTACCAAATAAATTTTTAAAATATCTTTCACAGGGGGCTTTTAGACTACAGTATTTCTAATTTTTTCAAATAGAATTTTTAACCATTGAACTATTCAAACATTCTGGAAGCTACCATTCAAAAAAACTTGGTCAATTTCTTTCCAAATGATGAATTTTCTGTAAGTTTTATGTGTCAGCTTGCTACTATTTCAGAGCAAGCTGCAAAAGTAAAAAAAAATATCATAAATAAAATAAATAAATAAAAATCTTATTAAAGGAGGAATAATATTAGATATATTATTTCAAATTCTGATTCTGTATAAAAATTAAGGTAGGGTCAATGACTGACACCTACCTCAAATTCCTACTGCTTATATTTTTAAGTAATTTATGAAGACTTGGAAAAAAAACACAGCCTTGGGATTTTGGCCATTTTAATATTTCACATGAAACCCCATGTATAGGTTTAAAAGTAAATTTTGTGTCAGAATCCAAGAATTCTGTGATTTGGAGGAGTTCCAGGCGGTGTGGTGCCCCATCCTGGACACCCTGGCCAGTGCGGAGACTTTAATTTTTTTATGATTTTTCCTTATCATCATTCATAGGCATCATTATCAAAAAAAAAAACTCAATCTTGAATCTCATTCAACTCCAAGAAAGACCTGAATTTAATTGTTTGGGATGCTTAGAGGGATGACAATCAGTAATCAATTGATCTCCATCACCACCACCCTCTTTGCCCATCATCATTTTTGGCTCAGTAGTATCCCCAGCCTGCCATCCCCGCCCGTTGATCAATTGCTTGACTTGGGCTCACTCACCTCCTCCGACTTGCCCGATCTCACTCTCAACTTGATCTACCACAAGCTCTCCCTTGACCTTGGCACAACCAATCTCTTGTTCACTCTCAAAGAACTACACTCCAAGCAGGCTAAAATAGCCCATTGGAGATCATCCAATCCTACTGACAACCAACCACCGCCCACCAAGCTCTCCCACAACAAACTTGGCCTCAGCTTTGATCCCCACAATTGATCAAGGCGCTGGACCAGTCTCTCAGAGTTGGGAAGATCCGTTGTCAAAGGCTCCTTCTCCACTCATCATGCCAGATCCCTCCAGCGTCCCCCACTCCATCACGGCGGCTCACTATCCACCCATCCCCAAAATAGATTGAACGTTCATGCCAAGTCCTTCTCTCCTCCCTCCCTCCAGTAATCATCATTACATCCCTCCCTCAACCCCAATTCCCAATCCATCTACTTGTCACCCCTCATCCAATCCGCGCTCTTGACGCATCACTGGTTTCCCGCGCAAGTCTTCTGTCGCCTGCGCAGGTTGGTTATGTGTCCCGCGCCCCTCAAGGATTCTGACCACGCGGTCATCCGCGGGCCAGCGGTTGCCAAGGGGCGTCAGCCTGTCTGCGCGGCCTGTCACCTCACCCTCACCTGCCTGTGCCCACCGTTGGCATGGGCTGGTGTTTGTTTTCATCCCGCTCATTCATTTCCTTATTTTGTTGATCCTTAAAAAAAAAAAAAAAAAAAAAAAAATTCTGCTCTATTTGTAGTATCTCTTGTAAATAGTTTACAGGGACCCATGTCCCATAAAAGGAGGGACTCTCCCCAGCCTTTTTTTAATAATCCATGGGAGTGTGTGCTTATGTCCCCCCCCATTATTGTGAAATTAAGATCCTGATCCTATCCTGGGTATATCTCTGATTGCCCCCTGATCCATTTTTGACCCTGAGTCTTTGCCCCTCTGTGGCCTGATCCTTATCACCAACCAATAGCCTTTCTGGTTGAAGAAAAATTCTTTCTGTTGGAATTTTTGAGTGTGTTATACCACTCCTTGATCCCTTTCTCTGACCATACTGGTCCTGATCCCTGATTATCTTTCTGGAGCCAATCACGATTGATTGAAGAGGTCTTATTAAGCTTAAGACCTGGAGTGTTATACCTCCCTTTATTTTCTTTGGAGTTGCATTCTGCCAGCCTACTCTTGAGTCCCTTGAGAAGTGTTGAGGTTATCCTTGGTTCAAATCAGTTACTGTTTGCTTTGAGAGCTTCTTAAAAGTTGTGCTTTGTCTTGTACAGCCACCCTCAGTTATCTGGTACCCTTCAAGCGCTTGATTGCGGAGAGTTGGGCAGGTTCATTGACAACCTGGAGGTTGGTTGGGTTTGAGTTGATCATCCCCAATCATCTGCTGACGACCAGAGTTATTTGCTTGTGGGTGTTGTTTACATACAACAGCTTTTGTTCTTTGAACTCTAAGCTGGCTTTAACTTCTTTTGTTCAAGTTTTTCCCTGCATAATCTTGTCTCAGATAGTGCTGTTCCATTGCTACCAAACTATTATCATCTTTATCCTCTACTCCTTGATTCCTCATTTACCAGGTTCTGGACCTTGATCTTGGTTACATCTAAATATTTTTGTAAAACTCAGGAGGGCAGCCTAAACAGCACCTTTCCCCTCCACAGAACTGCCACGGCCTAGCACCGTTTGGAGTCTTACAGCGGAAATGTGATTTGTCACAATTCCTGCACGCAGCCACACCAACCAACACATCTGCGCATGTCTGAGCAGCAGCACTTCCACCCTGTCTGCATACCCTGACAAGCCGTTGTGGAAAGAATAAAGGTTATCCCCCTATAATTGTCCCAAGGTTTGGAAGTTAACGGTTCCCTGCGTTTGAAAGGAGATGAGGATGTCCAAAGTCGCACTTAAATGAGAAATAGAAATAAGGAGATAAAGAGATAAAGAAAAGTAGAGAGAGAGAGAAATTGCCAATCCTTCAATCCTAAGAACTTTCCACCTGGATGTGTATCCGGTATGAGTTCCTTTAATCTCCTGGTGAGATGAGTGATCCAATCTGATGATGTGATGTGATTATTCCTCCTCCCCTGTATGCCCCTCCTCTAACCCGGAGTTGGGAGTGAGGATAAGTCCTCCCCCTCAACCCTAACCTAAGTACACGCGCAAATGACAGTATGACAAAGGAACAGAAAACAATCCCAAAACAGAAACCCTAGCCTCCTCTCCCCACCTCCTCCGTACCAAACTCCCCCCGTTGTCCGTATGCCGTTCCATCCATCCGGTTTGTCCTTCTCATGACGCGGTACTTGCACCGCGCCCTACTTGGAGCCCCCCCGCGCCTGTCCGTATCCGTTTGTCCGCGCCCGTTGTGGGTGTTTGGTAATATCTGGTATAATCCGCGCGCTTGCACGCGCACCCCATCTGTTCCTTCATAGCCTGCGGATTGCTCCGCCCCTACGTATCCAACCGGCGCGCTCGCAAACCTAGTCAAGCGCACTACCTTCTGAATTCAATCTCCGGGGCGGATTGCCGCCCACGCCGCATTCTATTCTGAGCCCGACCCGTCCACCAGGTGCGGAGCCAAACAGCGGCTGCTGCTGATCCAGCAGCTGCCGCTGCTGAGCACTCCGCATACCTTAATGCTGAGCCCGCTTGCCCCCAATGCTGAGCGCGCAGCCGCAATGCAGTTCCCAATCAGTGTCTATAAATTGACACCACATCCCCCCCCAACTTGAGTTCTTTCCCCAGAAGTTTCCCACTGCTTCACCATACTACCACCCCTGCCACTTCCACTACCACCCCCACCACTCCCACTACCACCTTCCCCGTCCTCCTTCTGCATCATTGCCAATATGCTCCCATGCGAGTTCTGCGCCCGGAACGGGCACGCGTGTTTGATTGTCCCCGGTCAACGCGCCTGTGTTGCTTGCCGTCGCGGCCATTGTTGCTGCTTGCTTAGCGACAGCATCCCTCAAGCTCCCCCCCAATCCAGCTCTTGCCCCAGGCCGCGCAAGAGGGCTCGTCCGGACCTGTTTGTGGTTTTGGACAACAACTAAATCTTGGAAGGCTTGTGGACACCCCCCGGTTCACCTTCATCCCGCCGCCCCCAAGCTCCGTCACCCACCACCTTGCACATGAGCCGCAACTCGGCATCACCTCTCCGCCGGGCCGGACCTCCGCAACGGGGCAAATACAAAACCTCGGAGGAATGGCACGCGGCGACCCGCGCTTGGGCCGCCTCTGTCGGCGTGAACAGAACGGTACCGGACCCGAGACTCTTTGGAAGACCCGCGGCCGCGCCAGCACCCCCTTCTCCTCCTCCACGACCGTCGACACCGCCCGCGCCACCAGCGGCCTTGGATGAGAGGCCTACGACCCCCAACGTCCCTCCGCCTCTGTCACCTATAGTTGTCCTGTCATTGCCTCCAGCTGGACCGAGCCCCCCTGTTGGTTCCCCGGGGGCCCCATCTCCACCGGCCACTCCTCCCCCCAGCCCTCCCAAGATCCGGAGATTCCAATCATAATGGCGCTCCCGGCGGCCGGCTTTGAGGCTTTTGTGGAAAGGTTGACCACAATGCTCCAGAATTTCCTCGCGATCCCCGGCGCACAATCCTTGGAATCCCGGCGCAAACTCCTGGTGTCTTTCCGGGCTTTACTGGCCTCCTCAAGGGCGGAAATGGAGGAAATGATGAAGATGGCTTAGGCGCATTGCCCCCCCTTTTCCCCTTCTTCCTTTCCTCTACTTCTTCTCTTCTTGTTGTTGTACCACGCTTCCCTTTCCATTAAGAAAATACATTTATCCGCGCAAGGTCCTAACCTTCTGAGAAAAAGTGCGCAACCATGCTTTGTGAGAGTGAGCTTGAGATTGAGTCCGCGCCCCCGCGCTTGCTTTGTGAGCAACCGTAAGTGACTAGCCGTTCCAAAAGAGGCACCTGGACCGCCCCAGACAAACTGCCACACAGTTCCCAGTACCCTTCCTGTAACAAACACAACCACCAAAACACCAGCGCGGGCCACTGTAAGGGAAGAGAGAGAGAGAGAGTAAGAGAACGGAGATTCTGGGGTGTCTAGTTGTCCCGGCTGTGAACCGGCTAGAGCACCCCCTCACCAAATCAAGCTTATTCCCATACCAGCCACCCATCCTTGAGATATCCTGAGAAAAAAAAAGAAAAAGAAACCAACAGAGAAACACTTTTTTTTTTTGCACAACGCCCGTAGACCGCCCGCAAATCGCTCTTTGTCCCGCTTCCCCCATCCGCGGGATTGCCCATGAGTCCCGGTTCCGCAGGGCTTGTCCTTGCGTTTACGGACCCAGCTTTGTGCCACGCTCACGTTTCCTGAAAAAACCCCAAGCCAGCAAAGACCCCACAATCCAGATAAGAAAGAAACATAGAGAAACAAACATTCTGGGGTGTCTAGTTGTTCCGGCTGTGAACTGGCTAGAGCACCCCCTCACCAAATCAAAACTTATCCCCTACCCCCTCTACCTCCCCCCCAACTTGGCCACTGTCCCCAGCTGGTCGCAACCGCCTACTCCGTCGCAACGGCATGGTCTCCGCTTCTCCGCCCAAAGGCAAATCCCCGGATTGCGTTCCTACACCATTGCCGCGCTCCACACTCCCCTCGTCAGATGCTTCACCCCCTTCCGCCGTTTTGTCAAACGAGGTAGATCCTTGCGCAAAGAAGCGCTTGACATGCAAAGCCGCCGCCTTCCGTTTCAGCGGAGTACCGTCTAATTCCTCCAACTGATAGCTGCCACCCTTGAACTTGGACGACACGCAGAACGGGCTGTTCCACCGGTTAGCAAACAACTTCCCCCACTGAGACTCCAGACTTTGGTTTTACAGGAGCACCAAATCCCCCTTCCGCAAGGGATCCCGGAGACAATGCAAGCAGCGCTTGTCCCAATAGCGCACCAATGCCGTCCGAGTCTTCTTCAGCAGGTCCGCGGCCTTTGCAAGCATTCCTTCCCGTCAAAGGAGATGTTTGGCGCGAGCCTCAAGCAATTTGGCGGAAGTCTTCACCTTCCACCAGTCAACCCCCAGGAACATCTCCAACTCAATGTCCACCAGAAGCACAGTGCGCTGCCCAAAAAGTAACTTGTACGGCAAGTAGCCTGTTGACCGCTTCACCAAAATCCAATCCGCAAACAGAACCATTGGAAGGGTCTCCTTCCAGCACTTACCGTCCTCCCCGCACATCTTGAACACAGCGTCCTTGATTGGCTGATGCCTGTGTTTGATCATGCTGGCCCCCTTGGGATAGTACTCCATTACTTGGCCAAACTTGGCTCCGCAACTCTTCACCAACTCAACCAAACGGCCGCAAAACTCAGCCCCTCCATCCACTGTGACCAGACAAAGTGACCCGTACCGCGCAAACCAATCTTCCTCCAGAAATAGAGCAACTTTGTCCGCCGAGAGCTTGACCAACGGACGCGCTTCCGCCCAACCGGACAGGTTGTCCCGCGCGACAAGCAGATAGGCAAACTTACCGGCCTTGATGTGGACGACATCAAGCAAGACTTGACCAAAGAGGGCGTCTTCCCCTGTGGGGTTTCCAACTTCCTTGGGCAGTCTTGCGCTCCGCCATTGACAGGATTTGCAGGAGGCCAGCCATTCCCGCACCGCACGCACTACCCCCGGCCACCAGAACCGCTCTTTGACCCGCCTCCGCGTCTCAACCTCCCCTTGATGACCAAGATTGTTGTGAAGGCTCCGGAGGATAGCTTCCTGATCCGCCCTTGAAGTGGTAACCACAAGAGGAACCGGAGTCTTCCGCCGCCAAATCTTCCCCTCCTGTACGTAGAAATTCCCCGCCCGCCGCTTTGCCCATTGCATGTCCTTCTCCGTAGCTCCATCGGGAAAACAAAGGTCCCGCAAGTAGTCACAAAGAATCGTGTACCGCCCAGTCTGCCGGAGCGGCAGCTGAACGCCTGCCTCCACAACCCCTACCTTGACAACCGGGGTCTCTACATCAAGCAGTTCCGTGTCCTCAAACGGGTTGTCCCTTGGATACTGCGACAACGCGTCCGGCATAGTGAACGCTTTCCCCGGAACATGAACAACAGAAAAGGAGAAAAGTTGAAGAAACGCCACCCACCTGGTCATGGGAGCATTGGGCAATGCCGGGGAATTGATCATCCTTGCCAGCGCCTCCGCGTCCACCAAAAGCTCAAAGTGAACCCCCCACAAAAGATACTGGAGCCGCCGCACAATCTTGGTGACCCCGCACAACTCCAACTTTGGCTGGGAGTACCGGCTTTCCGTTGCAGTGAAGGTGACCAACTCGTAAAGTACCGGCCTATCCTTGCCGTTGTCCTCTTGAGTGAGAACCCCCCCGCGCCAAATTTGCTGGAATCAACCGCTAGCCTAATTCCTCCCGCGTTTTAGTCAAGATCGCGGAGCACAATGTCACGTCCCACAATCTCCTTGAGCTTCCGGAATGCGCAATTGCATTCTTCCCCGCACTTTCACTCTGCGCCTTTCTGCATTAGTGATTGGAGCGGGCTTGCCACCTCCGCAAACCTCTCAATGAACATACGGAAATAGCTACATAATCCCAAGAACTGAACGATATGCAACACCGTCCGCGGGGTCGGCCATTCAAGGACCTTGTTCCGCTTTTTCTCTGCAATGCGCCGGCCGTTGGAAGCAACAACATGGCCAAGGACTTTGAGCGTCAGGACACAAACCACCAACTTCTTCCCCGACACCGTCAGTCCTGCCTCCTTGATGCAAAACAGGATGCGTTCCAATGTCTGGGCATATTCCCACACAAAACATCAGACGCCGGGAACTTCAACCAGCTCCGCTCCCCCGTAATCGGATTTTGGACCTTTGATGCCCGCGTTGTCAATGAAGATTTGGACTCCCTCCAGAAGATCATCCTTCAGGATCCAAGCCATTTGCGCCTGGTACACCACCACGGAATTGGTCGCGCCTTGCGGGAGCCAAGTCAGCTGCATTCTTCCCAACCCAGTCTCAAATGCCGTTAGAGGCCGCAAGCGAGGATCCAACTTGTGCTGGTTGTATCCCCCCATCACATCCACTAAACCGTAACAAGCGCGCCCCGCCATTGACTCAAGGAACTGGTCAACGCGAGGGGGCCGTCCTGCGTCCCAGATTGTAAAGGAGTTGAGCCGCTGTAGATCATGAACAATCCTCAACGACTTTCCGTCCTGCTTAACCACTGCAAAGATTGGACTGGAGTAACTAGACGTTGACTGTTTGTAAAGGCCAGTCTTCACCCACTCCCGCACCAACTCCAGAAACTGCTCCCGGACCACCTGCGGTATCAGAATCGGCTTGATCTGCCACGGCTCGTGATCAACAGTGGGGATGACATAGGGGTTGCCAATATTGTTTTTCAGGAGCCCCCGCTCTTCCGGTCCAAACGCAAGCGCTCTTTCCCAAAGAACCAGAACCAAAATCAGCAACTCACGCTCCTCCGTACTCAACCATCCCGTTGGGCCAAAATTGAAAGCTGCAATCCGCGCCAAACTAGTAACCCACCCTGAAGCCTTAATCGGCATGACCCAAGGGTCCCGCAACCAAACAATTGGTTGAAGCGGTCCGTTCAGTTCCTGGGGCATTGGCTCATTCCTCGGTTGGACCTTCTGTGACACTGGCTTGTACTTGCCCGCGTTGCACCGCATCATCCGCACGCATCCTTTGCTGTAAGTCCTGCACATAACGGAACCGCGGCTTTTGCCTTTGCTCACAAGTGTGGCACAATGATAGGGTTTTCAAAGCGTAGTACCCTTGGGCGATGCATACTGAGAAAAGGGACTTACTTCTGCAACGTGGGCGCCCTGCACTTTCCTTCCTCCCCCTCCCTGCTCCTCATTAGTCAACCGCCTGCGCAAAACCGGAGCTTGTTCTGCGCGGTCTCCTTGGTAGACTAGGAAAAATCCTCCAAAGGTTGCCCGTCGCAGACCAACTCCGTGTCCGGTTCCTCCTCATACTCCAACACTCTCCTCCGCTTCCCTTGCCCGTGATTGCAGATAGTCATCTCAAACCTTCCTCCGGACAAATCCTCCACCGTCAACGCCTCCGTTCCCACCTCCAGATCAAAAACCATTTGTGCTCAAAACCCAAAAATGAACGGCCTTCCCAAAATCACATCCCCACAATCAACCAAAAGAAAAGAAAGAGGCCTACAGAACCTTGCAACCTCGACTCCCCCATCCACACAACACTCCCCTCCGTTAAGCGCGCGGAGACCCATTGCGCATTTCCGCCAAACCAACCCCAAATCATCCACCATCCGTGATGGCAGCAGGTTCACCATTGAACCGCTGTCCACCATAGCCCACACCTTCCTTCCCGCTATGACCATTGGAACATAAGCGAGCGGAGTCAAAACCAATTTCAACTTGCACTCCCCGCGCCCCTCCTCCTTCCGCGCCACATGAACCCGCTGCACCGTCTGAGGTACCTGGCCCTGACCCCAATCCTGCAACGCCTGAACCATCTTGTGTACCACCACCGGAGAAACGGCTGCCAGTTCCCGCAAGGTCAGCGGAACCGGAGTCTTGTTACCCATCACCCTTTGCACAATGTCCGCCGCTTTCTTCTTCCCTACAGGATTTGCTGCCGGCGCCTTGGTTCCGGGCACTTGCGCGGCCGGTTTTGGAACAGCCGACGGGGGTTGCTCCTTTGCGTCCACCTCCATTTTATCGGAGACCGCCACCTTTTCATCCGTTGCCACTACCCTTACCTCAGCTTCCACCCAAGGTGGTTGCCACAATCCGGGACCGGTAACAATGCCCAGTGACGCTTGCGCTGTCGTTCCCGCCTCCTGACCCCGTGTGCGCACCTGCTGCATTGCGTTTGGCTGGCTTGGCTCCATCTGACTCTGTTTGCCCGTCGGAAACATGTACCCCATCCCCGCCGTTCAAACCAATCCCGCGCTGAGATCCTTTGTAAGCTCCTTGCACGCCGATTGCCAATGACTGTTCGCCCCGCAGTACGAGCACCCCCTTGGCACAAAGGTACCGGGCGGCAGAAACCCTTCCACCATGTGAGGTGGAGGCCCTTGCAGCTGCTGCTGGCCCATACGGCTCATGCAGATCTTCAGATCCTTCATCAGTTCCGTCAAGTCACTTACCGGAGGGGCGGGCGCGGGTTGAGGAACCGGAACACACATGGAAGTAGGTGGAACTGGGGCCGGAAATTGTGCCGGAGCTGGAACCTGGGGAGCAGATTTCTTTGGTCCCGCTGGGAAGGACTTAGCGGTGTCCTCAATAAGCTCCTCTAAGTCGAGCTCACTCTCCACAGCCCGGCAAATGACAGCCAACTCCGGAAGGAGCGCGATGATCCCGTCCAATGACCGCTTTACCAAGTTGTGATCGTAAAGATGCCGCTGCACCCTTGCCCGGAGTTGAGCGCCTAAACCGCCCAGAAACGCGCGTTTCATGGCCCCCGTCTGTCCCGCCACCACCTTGTTCTTTGACAAGTACCAATAGATCCAATCAAATGTCAAGGTGTACTCCGCCAGCTCCACCCGCGTTCTGACTCCTCCGCGCGCGCTCGCCTCCAAGGCCACGTGGTCAAAATCGCTTTCCCGGAATCGAGGTTTGCGCCTACCCCACCGCGTTAGGATCTCCGCCTTCAGTTTTGGCAAATCTTGATTCTCGTAGCCTTCTATTTCCTCCACATCCCGTAGCTTCTCTTTGTCCATAATGAACAGGACAACAAGCCAGGCCTTATCGGCGTCCGACGCACCTTCCGCATCTGCAATACCTTTGTATCTAAAGATGAATCCCTCCACATCCGCGGTGTTGAATCGGATGTGAGGGTAGTTGCGTGGCCTGATGCAAACCGGACGAGTGGGTTCATGGTCACTGGAGACCAATGGGGGAATGGCGTAGCTTGTCCTGGGTTGAGCAGAGGGAGGGGGAGGAGGAGGGATGGAAGACAAGAGTGGGGTTGGAGTAGCAGACCCGGAGACAGAAGGAGAAGGAGAAGAAGAAGAAGGAGAAACTGTAGGGAGGTATGAATAGGAAATTGCGCCCAGTTACCTTTGAAAGACAAGAAACGGAAGGTTATTTCCCGGCCAGACCCCCAGATGTGGAAAGAATAAAGGTTATCCCCCTATAATTGTCCCAAGGTTTGGAAGTTAACGGTTCCCTGCATTTGAAAGGAGATGAGGATGTCCAAAGTCGCACTTAAATGAGAAATAGAAATAAGGAGATAAAGAGATAAAGAAAAGTAGAGAGAGAGAGAGAAATCACCAATCCTTCAATCCTAAGAACTTTCCACCTGGATGTGTATCCGGTATGAGTTCCTTTAATCTCCTGGTGAGATGAGTCATCCAATCCGATGATGTGATGTGATGATTCCTCCTCCCCTGCATGCCCCTCCTCTAACCCGGAGTTGGGAGTGAGGATAAGTCCTCCCCCTCAACCCTAACCTAAGTACACGCGCAAATGACAGTATGAAAAAGAAACAGAAAACAATCCCAAAACAGAAACCCTAGCCTCCTGTCAGAGTATTGTCTCTATAGCTGTAACAAGCTGTGACAAATACCTGCAAAATAACACAATAACAAGTGTTATATGTCAGTTTTATCTTAATTTCAATGCTTATATCAGTAAAACTCAACTAATACTACGGTATTAGGAGCAAAATAGCCACACGTTAAACCTTTATAAAAGGCAAGGGGCCTGGCTTTATATAAATAAAGCTCAAAGGAGATTTGCTTACACCTGGAAGCTCACACCCTTTATAGTAGCCAGAGAGCGCTACAACTCCAAAAAGGACCTTGAACTCGAATTTGAAGTTGTCTTATTGATTGTTGGATTGATGTGATATTAAATTAAAAGGCCCCAGTCAATCTTCTTGATTAAGTTTAATGGGCTTGTTAACTATGCAATATCTGGTTCAAAAATACAATGAGGAAAAGGACTTATAGGGGCAAGACCCTCCTCTTTTATATTAACATGAGTCCTCAGGGGACTCAGGGGACCATCAGGGGAGTAGACCACTGTCCTAGATTTTGTGCAGACAATTGGACATCTATATATGTCTCATGGCTGACACTCCCCACCTCCAAAAGAAAATTACTCTATGAGGAATTTTTGGATCTATTGGAAGCTCTATATCTTCTCAAAACAATTTTAGCATTTTTAATGTCCTTGGCTTCTAGCCATAGATCACTATCTGCTAGCTTATGTTTGAACCTCACTAGATATAATCTTACATCTTTCCCGTCTTTTCTAATGACCTTATGTTGCAGTATCTTATGCGGCATATCTTCACTAGCCTGTTCCATTGGTGGTACCACAATCCTAGGAACATTTCTTTGAGGGAAATACTCTACTGGATCAATAAATTTTTTAACAAGACTAATTGGAAAAGTAGTAATCTTACATCTTTCCCGTCTTTTCTAATGACCTTATGTTGCAGTATCTTATGCGGCATATCTTCACTAGCCTGTTCCATTGGTGGTACCAAAATCCTAGGAACATTTCTTTGAGGGAAAGACTCTACTGGATCAATAAATTTTTTAACAAGACTAATTGGAAAATTAGGATGTTTTCTGTCAAATTCTTTGGTTAAAATGACCTCCACTGCATTTTTACCATGAAGTGCTTTTACAACAAATGGACCAACAAAAGCATCCTTTAATTTTCTGTGTCCTGAAATATTATTAAAATTAACAGTAGAAATTAAAACCATGTCCCCTACTTTGAAGTCATGATCTCTATGACTTTTGTCCCACCTACTCTTATTATACTCTACCGCATCACTAACACACTTACTAGCATACGTTTCAGCCTTATTCATCATTTCTCTAAAACAGTCAGCTGAAGGATGTAACATTATAGTCTTACTTAGTAACATGTACTTAGGCATGTGAGGTATCCAACCTCTTTCTAATTCAAAAGGGGAAATATTAGTTGTTGAATGATTGCTTGAATTGTAGGAAAATTCTAAAGCTGGTAAAAGAGATACCCAGTCATGAGTGTATCCATCACTGTCCTTGAATTTAATTCCATAAGCACAATATCTCCTGATCATGTCTTCCAAATTTTGTATCATCCTCTCTGCTAGACCATCAGTCTGGGGATGATAAGCTGTTGAAAAGGATAATTTTGTTCCGACCAAATTAAAAAGACTCTGCCAAAATTCAGATGTGAATTTTGGGTCCCTGTCACTGATAATATTTCTGGGGCACCCCACATCATTGATAATACTGTTCCAGAATAGCATAGCTATGTCCATTGCAGAGCTATCTTTATAACATGGTAAGAATCTAACTCTCTTAGAGAATCTGTCAACCACCACTAGAACACAGTTGAAATTAACTTTACCCCCAGGGGGAAATCCAGACACAAAATCCATGTTAATAGTGTGCCATCTTTCTTTTGGTTCTTCTATAGTTTGTAATAGGCCATACCTTTTTCCTGTGGACTTATTTGCTTTTTGGCATCTCTCGCAGGACTCACAGTATGAGCTAACACTGTTTCTCCAGTTAGGCCACCATGCTAGAATTTTAACCCTTTCTACAGTTCTATTATTTGAAAGGTTTCCAGAGCAAACATTGTCATGACATTCACTCAGAATCAATTGTATGTGCACATCTTGTACTAACACTACTGAGAAGCAATGGGCAGACTTGTGATATATCAACCCATCTAAAAGGACAAACCTTCCTTCCAGGTAACCTTTCTTCCAATCTGAATCTAGTCCTTCAACAAGATTTTGTGCACTAGACTTAGATCTTAGTATCTCAAGGAGTAGTGATGAGTTCTTGTTGCTGGCATATGACTCAAGCACTGAGGTCCAGAAGCTTTCAGCCAAACTTGTGACTGAAATACCCATAATTGGTAGTGTGTCCACGTCATCTTCTGGGTCATAGGAAGGATTATTGATGTCATTGGGTAGAGCCCATCTGGATAACCCATCTGCATTCTTATGTATTAGCCCCTCTCTATGCACTATTGTCATGCACCCTCTCCAATGCTGAATAGCTATTTGCCATCTTAACATGTGCCTATTAGGTTTTTTTAGGTTCAGAAGTGACTTTAGCGCTGTACAATCAGTAATGACTTCAAACTGACACCCATCCAAATAGTAATACAACTTTTCCAGAGCCCAAACTAGGCAAAAACACTCTAGTTGGGAGGCACCATACCTTTTTTCACTATCTTTGAGCTGTCTGGATATAAAAAATATGGGTCCTTCAACTGGCTTGTCATTAACAATCTGGACCTGGTGTAATGCTGCTCCTAAACCTTCCATACATGCATCTACATATAACTTAAATGGTTTCTTAGGATCTGGGTGGAAAAGCAAAGGTGCCAAGGTTAGACAACTTTTTAACAACTCATAAGCCTCAACTCTCTCTTTAGTCATTTCAAAAGAAACATTGGGACTACAGATTTTGTATAGACTGGAAGCTATTATGCCAAAATCTTTAATATGTAGCCTGTAGTAACCTGCAAAACCCAAAAAACTCTGCATCTCCTTAATTCTGTTAGGAGTGGGCTTTAATAAGAATGCTGCTACTCTGGTTTGATCTATTCCCAAGGATAGTCCATTTACAATATGTCCTAGGGCTTTCAATTCATTGAAGCCAAATGAACATTTATTCAATGAAATTTTCATGTTAATCTTAATAACTTTCTTCAAAATAATTGATAGTCTGTACATGTGCTCTTCCCAAGTTTCTGAAAATATAATAATGTCATCTATGTAGATGATCAACCAATTTTGCATCAACTCTTCATGGAACTCAGAATCCATCATTCTCTGAAAATGAGATGGTGCATTCTTGATATCAAATGGCATTCTGAGATATTCAAAAACACCTAAATGACAAATATTCTTAAAAATTTCCTGCTGTCTATGTCTAAAACATTCTGGTGGAATCCTTTCAGCACATCCATACATGTGATATATTTTGCCTGGTGAAGTTTACTTAGGGACTCAACAATCTTGGGCGTAGGATACCTATCTGGTGTGGTATAAGAGTTTAGAGCTCTAAAGTCACCAACCATTCTAGATTTCCCATTATGCCAAGCTATTATGACTGGTGTAGTAATGTCAACATCCTCATTAGCTCCTACTTTCATGATAACTTTCAATTTCAGCAATGTATCTATATGTTCCTTAAGTGCTTCTCTGCTCCTAGGGCTGGCTGGAAATGGGTGTTTTCTTAAGGCAGGCGGGTATGGCTTATCAATAGTTAAAGTTATTTTAACATCATGACCTATTATGGATCCAAAGGGTTCATCTGTAGTAGCAAAAGCTCCTCTATGTTCAAAAAATACTTGTACCAGATGGATCTTTTGTTCATTACTTAGTGATGAATTGATCTTGGATTCATCACTAACCTCTTTGTGAAAAGCTTCTTCATTAAGATGATGAACTGAGTTAACCTGCTCTTGAGCAAAGGGGAACTTAGCACTGTCACCAACCATATAGTATGAATCCTCCTTGCTGTGGAACAAATTGAAAGAATACTCCTTCATATAGTCACTTCCTATTATGAAATAATCTATGGAAGTATTATCAATCACTACAAATTTAATAATGAATACATATGAAGCAAAAAACAACCTAATCTTGACTACACCTAATGAAACTAATGACCCTGAGCAGCTATGTAATTTCACCACAGGTGCACTTACCAAAAAATCCTTCCAATTTGTGAAGAAATTTTCCAAGTAGCTTCTGCCCACTATTGACTTACATGCTCCACTGTCCAATAAGACTTTACAAGGCTTATTACAAAATCTCATGTTGATTAATTCATTAGTTACCTTAATAGAATTTATGCATCCTATGATAGGCTCCTTGTCTTCTCCTAATGAACTGTCTGAGTCTGATCCTTCCAGACAATCATTACCCTTATCAGTACTATCACTCTTGACATTATTAACTTTCCTGTTTTTTTGTGGACATGCCCTAGAGGTATGTCCTGCTTTACCACAAGTATAGCATGATATATCTGTATTGGGGACAGCATTTCTTACAACAGTCTTGTCCTTTTCTGTCTTGGCTAAATTTTTGTCTCTGGTCTGGTAGATTTTCTTCCTTCCCAGTGACGTGTCCTCTACTATATCTTCTAATATGTTGATTAAACTGGAACAATCTCCATCTGCTTTCATACTTGTTTTAACTGCAAAGGAAATTTCCCCATCCATCAGTGAAAGTAGCTTAAAGTTAATACTGTCTTGGTCTAATAGCGGATCAGAAGCTCTAAGTCTTTTCCTTTGCCTGGTCACCCATGTAGCTGGTGGTGTCACACCAGGCAAAAATTTGTCATTGTTGAAGGCGGTCAAGCACTTTCTTTTCCAATTAGATGTGCCAAATTTTGCATTTATTTCTCTTTTCCAAAACTCCCAGTCTTGCACGCCTACAGCACTCCTTCTATCTCTGTACCAGTCTGAGGCTATACCTTTAAACAAAATACTTAATTTACTAGTAATCAAAGTGTCAGGGAGCCCAGTATCTTCCTTCAAGGTGTCTACCCATGAAATAAATTCAGTGTGATCATACTCACCCTCCCCAGAGAATTCAGGCCAATCACTTATCTTAGGTAATCCCTGTAACACTTGCTTAAAAACCTCTCTTTTACCAGAATCCAGCTCCAGATCAATGTCTTCTGCAATAGCCTTGCTTTTCCTTCTCATCTCTGGTGCTTTAGATTCTGTAACTAAGGTGTGGCTATTTTGGGACAAGGAAAATAATCTGCTAATAAGCTCCTCATGTTTGTACCCTAGCTGCTCAATCACTTTATCAATTTTGGTACTCAATTTCTCTTGACTTTGTTCTGACATGATTTGATATTTCAACATATCTTCTTTGATAGAAATCAAATTTTTATCAAATTTATCTTCCAACACTTCCAATGAGTGACCCACTTGTAAAACCATTGAGGTCAGTGAGCTGACATCTCTCTTAATACTGATAGATTCTCTGCATGTTTCTTTCAAATTGTTATCAATGTTTTTCATCTTATTACTCAGATTAACCAAATCTCCTGCTTGTGCTTTCTTTAAGTCCAGTTCTATTGTCTTATTAGTCAAGTCTTCTATCTCTTTAACAGAGCTTGCCAAAATTGATTTCAAAGTCAGACTATCTGCAACAATGCAGGAGTATTTATTATCTATAGATGCAAAGCCTTCTATACAATATTTGTTTGTGTGGACTACTGCTTTTTTGATATGAAGTGTCTCATTGAAGACAATATCTCGAAATTTATCTAACAATATTTCTGATTCTAAAGACAGTCTCAGCCCCTCTTGGCTCTTTTAGCTCTCTCTTCTTCTAAGAATTGGAAGCCTCCTTGGAGAGACCTGGCCATCCTCATCATCTCTCCATAGATGGAGTGCCTGTGTTCTCTCCTCTTTCTCATCCTTGCTCCCTGGCTCAGGGGAGGGGACGGTGCTCTGTTCCTTAAAGGCTCCTGGGAGCTTGAAGCCACTGGTTGCGGGGCTGCCCTCTCCTGCGGTTTCTTCTTTGGCTTTGGCTTGGGGACTACCGGTTTCTTGATCTGGGTTGATCACAGCTCTCTGTTTCCTTCATCAATCTGTCCCTTCCCAACAGTTTGATGAGGGCCCTGTACGTCGCCAAGGCCTGGGTCAGAAACTTCACCTGGTTCTCAACGTTGCTTGCTGCCACTGCCTCTAAATAATTTATTTTGTTCTGGCTGTGGCAGGTCAAGAGGTTTGCCGTGCCCAGAGGTAGGCTGTCTCCTCCTCTGGTTAAATTCACCTGGGGGCACAAGCTCAGCGCCCTTGCTCCTTGTGTTCATTATTATCACGACAAAGGGTTTTTTTTTTTTTTTTTTATAAAAAAAATATAGCTTTGAATCAGTCTGACTGGTCTTTTTTTTTTCTGAACGCGCAATGAATCTAGGTCACTGACTCTAAGTGACTATCTCCATCGAAGGAGTCCTAGACCTGATCTTCGCCTCGGCGACGCTGCTGTCAATGCTGCTTTCTTCGCTCCTTCGCAAGGAGCTTGGTTCCGACACAAAGCTGCATGCCCTGCCTTGATTTGCAGGCAGAAAAGAATCTATGGATAGTTGCTTAGACACTGTTTCACGAGGATGTAAGTTCCTCTCTCTACTTTCTCTAGCTGTCACTGTATCGTAACTTACTCTTCAGAAAACTAATCTAATTTATAGAACGATGATCCGCGGTACCTATGCAATCTGCTGTATTGTTTTGATTCAGTTGCTCGGCTTTCGTTGAAACCCAGAGGTAGAGCCGTCGCCGTTCTTTCGGTCCGGATCAATTTCGCTTGATATTATCAGCCTCACTCAACTTGATGAGGCCGTTGCGGTTATTCTCTCTAATCAACAGTTCTGGCTGGCTGTTGGAAATCTTGATTCAGCCAGTCTTCTTGTGATTGTAACTCCAACGGTTAGTATCAACAAGGATGCCAAAAGGAATATTTCGACACCTGGTTATAGATGCCGTTGGCGGTTCTAATCCTGTCAATATCCACCTGCTCATTGCGATAGAGGAAAGTATGTCCCCACTCCCCAATCACCCGCGGTTAAGTTACCGGTGTTATGACGGAGAGCTTTATAGAGCTTTTCGAATTTTTTTTTTTTCTGTTATTTTCTGACTGAATTTTAACAATCAATAATTACTTAAAAAATGTTAATTAATATCTTACTTTTTGGACAAAAAATTCAACTTTTGTGCTTAAGGCACTTCAAATCAATATCTAGAATTAACACCAAATTTCGAAAATTTTGGTTATTTTTTTTTTTTTTAAAAAAAAATATCTTATATAAGTGATTAATTTAACTTCAAGGGGTTAAAATGATCAACAATTACTCTTACTTTAAATGGACAAATGTCCAAAACTTGATTCAAAAAAGGAGATGAGGCCCCCAATTGTCAGAGTATTGTCTCTATAGCTGTAACAAGCTGTGACAAATACCTGCAAAATAACACAATAACAAGTGTTATATGTCAGTTTTATCTTAATTTCAATGCTTATATCAGTACAACTCAACTAATACTACGGTATTAGGAGCAAAATAGCCACACGTTAAACCTTTATAAAAGGCAAGGGGCCTGGCTTTATATAAATAAAGCTCAAAGGAGATTTGCTTACACCTGGAAGCTCACACCCTTTATAGTAGCCAGAGAGCGCTACAACTCCAAAAAGGACCTTGAACTCGAATTTGAAGTTGTCTTATTGATTGTTGGATTGATGTGATATTAAATTAAAAGGCCCCAGTCAATCTTCTTGATTAAGTTTAATGGGCTTGTTAACTATGCAATATCTGGTTCAAAAATACAATGAGGAAAAGGACTTATAGGGGCAAGACCCTCCTCTTTTATATTAACATGAGTCCTCAGGGGACTCAGGGGACCATCAGGGGAGTAGACCACTGTCCTAGATTTCTTCTCCAGTGGCTTAGAGCCCCTTGTAATATTCCCCAATGAGTAGCAGGAATTACATACTCATTGGGGGTGATTTTCAATGTAAAGTTTAATCTAATCACCCCAACAGGTATCATATAGACTGTAGATCATCCCAATAACTTAATTAGCAGCCAAGTGGATGCTCTCAGGGCTTCAGAATAAGTATACATCATCATGTAACTTTAAACTGATCTCTCTTGGGATGTGTTTAAAGATTAAGACCATAATCTTAACCATATTATGGCTTATATTAGTATGTACATTCTTGGCAGATGATCCCACAGAGTTTATATGCCCCAATTGAGTTGAATGGCCTCTGTGTGTAAGCTTTTCCAGCCTGTATGGGTTCCTGAAATTTATCCACAGGCTGGAAGGAGAGAAAAACAGAACATTAATAATAATTTACCCCTGTATGGGTTATGGTAAATGGAATTCATTAAAGAATATTATTTCCACAGAGGGAAATCTTTATGGACATTCATTGTGCATCCAAATGAACGCATCCTGGTGATTCCAACTCACATTTAAGTTATAAGATCTTCCATAACTTATAATATAATTTATCAAAGTTTTATGTGATAAATTCTAGGTTAAAAACATACTATAAAATAATATTATAAAATATTTGTAAAAATACAAAATGCTTGATAACATCAGAATAGTGACACAATGGAGGCTTGAACACAAGACCTGGGTGTTCTGTAGGCAGAGCACTGAGGCATAACTTAACCACTGTACTAAGTAGACATATGAGTTGTGCAGACAATTGGACATCTATATATGTCTCATGGCTGACACGTCCTCTCCCCACCTCCTCCGTACCAAACTCCCCCCGTCGTCCGTTTGCCGTTCTGTCCATCTGGTTTGTCCTTCTAATGACGCAGTCCTCGCACGGCGCCCTACTCGGAGCCCCCTGCGCCTGTCCGTATCCGTTTGTCTGCGCCTGTCGTGGGTTTTTGGTAATATCCGGCATGATCCCCGCGCTTGCACGCGCGCTCCATCCGCTCCTTCATAGCCTGCAGATTGCTCAGCCCCTACGTATCTGAACCGGCGCGCCCGCAAACCTAGTTGAGCGCACTACCTTCCAAATCCAATCTCCGGGGCGGATTGCCGCCCATGCTGCATTCAATGCTGAGCCCGACCCGTCCACCAGGTGCGGAGCCAAACAGCGGCTGCTGCTGAGAACTCCGCATACCCTAATGCTGAGCCCGCTTGCCCCCAATGCTGAGCGTGCAGCCGCAACGCAGTTCCCAATCCGTGTCTATAAATTGACACCACACCGTGTACGCAGCCCCAGGCATCTGACAGGTATGCAGCCGCAGGATTATGGACTGACAGAGTGACAGACGGCTTGAGAAGCCTAGGTACCATGTAAAGGTGCTACAACCTAGATGGGGACATACTACATATGTAATGAATTTCCCTGTAGATATTAGATAATCTAAAAATACATAAAATTATATAAAAATACTTAAATAAAATTTCTACCTATTTTTTATAAATTATAATTAAAAATACCAAGTATGACAAAAATAAGATAACTACTATTTGTAAAATATCTTGAAAAACTTTAAATATACAATTGTGAGAGATTTAAGACATCAGTATTTCTGTGATATACTAAGGAAACTGATTATGTAAAAATATTACATGAACTCTCATAGCTTATATTTTTAATTAATTATTTTGAGTAAATCAACAGAATTTTGAAAATAAAGAGTAAAATCAATATCATGATTTTACTCCCATCAGCTAATACATAATGAAAATCCCTTGAAATCAGATTAACAGTAGTAATTTCTACTAAGAAAACTTATTAACATCCTGGGAATATTCACTAAGGATAATTAATTAAATAATAAATCATGTGGATAGATTAGTGTTGTTCACATGTCTAAAACATCAATCAAAAGGTAGAATAATTCCCATACCCTGTGGAATTAGATGTTACCCGTGCTACAGAACCAAGAAAACGTGACAAGCTACCACTGGTTACCCTGATAGCCTTAGCACCCATCCCTTTGAGCTCCTGTATCCCTCAGAAGGACAGAATTGGGACTCAAAAAGCTATAAATATAGAGCCCTTTTGAGGATATTGATACCCAGAGACCCAGTTATATTTACATTCATAAACCATGCCAAGGTAATCAAATAATTATAAGAGATAGGTAAGTGATTTATGGCTTTATTCTGATTAATGATATCCATCCCCAACCCTTTTTATCAATTTAACCTGCTGAAAAACCTTTTTAACCCCAGTATACAGGTTTAACCCATCAGTGCATGTCACAAACAGGTACCCAAAGGATTTAATAATATACCAGTGAGTCTTATTATCCTTTTTCTGTTGTGGAAGATTGGCTACAAGGACCTTCCACTCCACCATATATTATATATATATATATTATCTTTGGGCAATATCTTCTTTAAGAATATAAATTAAAGGTTCCAAAGTAACCAGGTATACATGTTTTAAAAGTGAATTCCCTGAAGAGAGGTGTTAAAGATCCCCAATTTTATTGCGGACCCTCTATTAATTTATTTGGTAATCATTTTATTTATATTGATTAATAATATTAAACCATAACCAAACCAATCAACCTTGTAACAGCTTTATCAAAATATTTTACAGATTTTTGCTGAATTTATTGAATAATATATTTATTATTTATTCTATCACCTCTGGTAGCTGAAGAATAGCAAGGGTCTTGGCATCCAGGAGGCTTACATTATGAGTGAAATTTTGTTGGTTTAGTATTCACCCATAAATTTTATTGTAATTTCTCTCAAACGTTTTACAGGTAGATATAATTCAGACAAAAAAATTGAATTTTTATCTTAGAAAAGGGGGGAAACAGATTCAAGTTATTTAAAATTGTGGCAATTGAGTTGCAGCTCCTTCAAGATATAATTACAACCCAGGTTCAATGAAGTTATCCATTTTAAAAATAAGGGATTTGGTGTTTAATTAGGGTGTATCAGAGTTAGCAAACCCGCCATTAGAAACCCACCTTTTTTTTTGACAAAAACTGCCATTTTAATGGTGGGTTTCTGAAATACACATTCCCCGTTAACTGGCGTATTTCCAAATGGCAGGTTTCATGAAAATGGTTTGTTTCAAAAATGAGACCCACCATTTATGCATCACTATCCATCAACATGCAAAAAAAACCTATACAAAACTCAACACATAGTCCACCCTACACACCTATTTCTACAGATTCAAAGATCATTTGGAAGGATTCAGTGTTTGAAGATGATCCAGGAAACTCCAGCACCAAATTCAACAACAATGAAGTGTCAGAAAAGTGGGCTTGTTTTATGAGCAAGGCCACACGTACATACTCCATCAGCAAAAACAAACAAACAATTTGGTTTGTGCCATGGAGGTAATCAAGCAGGTCAATGACCCTTTCAAGTTTACCACCACCCTGGCCAAGCTGACCAAGGTAAATGAAATCCACAATACCCCCCCCTCCCCCCATTAGAGCTCTAATTAATCCATCATCCTGATATTTTATTCACAAGCTTCTCCCCCAGCCCTTTTTGGACTTGATCACCCCAATGGCTTGACTTAACCTAATCACTTGCCACATTGTTTTCTTGATTTATGACAGGCATCCAGGGGGAAATATATTCATTTCAAAAATCTCATGGACTGCAGTATTGAGACTACTGGCAACACATAAAAGTCGCCAATTGGGGTCCCAAAGCTCAGAAAACTTGATTTTGTTTGGTGGAAACTTACTGGAATCAAAAACTTGCTACCTAACCATCAGGAGGTGATGCAGGTGGAGGGAAACAATTTGTTAACTTGGATTGGCCTGATTATCAAGATTCTAGAGATGGGAATGCCAAGAGACAAAATACAGCCACTCAAATTGTTGAGAGAAATGCCTTAGTTAAGACAGAGCTCAAAACAATTGGCACAGAAGTGCAAAGCACACTAACAACACCACAGTTAAAATACCCAGAGACAGAACATGCACCACAAGGATAACCAGAATCAATCCAGGCAGACTAGAACTAGCCAGGCAAAGAGTTCCAGGTAAGATTCCTGCACTTAGACCAGACTTAGACCAAAGATGTCAGCCTCCTGGATGCCAAGACCCTTGCTATCCTTTAGCTACCAGAGGTGATAGAATAAATAATAAATATATTATTTAATAAATACAGCAAAAATCCGTAAAATATTTGGATTAAGCTTATTACAAGGTTAAGTGGTTTGGTTATGGTTTATTGTTTTAAATCAATATGAATAAGTTGATTATTAAATATTTTTATAGAGGGGACACAATTATATTGGGGATCTTTAACACCTCTCTTCAGGGATTTCAGTATGAAAACACGTAGTCCTGGTTACTTTGGGCTCTTTAGTTTAAAGGATATTTTACCCAAAGATAATATGTATATAAAATACACGGTGGAGTGGCAGGGCCTTGTAGCCAAGATGCCACAACGGAGAAAGGATAATAAAACTCACTGGTATATTATTAAATCCTTTGGGTATCTGTTTGGGACATAAACTGATGGGTTAAACCTGTATACTGGGGTTATAAGGTTGTTCAGCAGTTTAAATTGATAAAAAGAGGGTTGAGGATGGATATTATTAATCAGACTAAAGCACTAAATCACTTACTTATCTCTTATAAGTATTTGATTACCTTTGCACGGTGTCTGGATGTAAATATAACTGGGTCTCTGCCCATCAATATCCTCAAAAGAGCTCTTTATTTATAGCTTTTGGAGTCCCAACATTGTCCTTCTGAGGGGTACAGGGGCTCAAAGGGACGGACACTAAGGCTAGCAGGGTAACCAGGGGTAGCCTGTCATGTGTTCTTGGTGCTATAGCACGGGTAGCATCTAATTCCCCAGGGTATGGGAATTTTTCTGCTTTATAATAGATATTAGGACGTGTGAATAACACTAATCTGTCCTTTTTTTTAATTATTTAATTAATCATCCTCAGTAAATGTTCCCAGTAAGTTAATAATTATTTTAATAGAAATTCCTATGGATATTTTGATGTCAGGTGAGTTCTCATTATGTATTAAATAATTGGAGTAAAGTCATGATATTGATTTTACTCCTTATTTTTGAAATTCAGTTGATTTACTAAGATAATTACTTAAAACCATAAGTCATGGGAATTCATGTAATATTTTTACATCATTAGTTTTCTTAGTATGTCACGAAGATATTTATGTCTAGAAATTCTCATAAAAGTATATTGAAGTATTTTAATATATTTTTAGAAGTTGTCATTGTCTTAATTTTGACATTCTTAGTACTTTGAATTATATTAAATAAAAAATACATATAAGGATTATTTAAGTATTTTTATATAATATTATGTATTTTTAGACTATCTACTATCCACAGGAACATTTATTACATATGTAGAATGTTCCTGTGTGGGTTGTAGCATCTTTACGCGGTACCTGAGCCTCTCAGGCCGCCTGTCACTCTGTCAACCTGTAGTCCCGCGGCTGTGTACTTGTCAGAGGCCCAGGGCTGCGTACACGACCTTGACGGAGTGACAGGGCTGTATCTCAGCCGCACGCGGATGCATTGGCTGCCGCGGCTGCGTGCGGGAATTGTGACAAAACACATTTCCGTCCGTAACTCCTAAAATATACAGAACACCTCAATTCTGACTGAATTTTAGGTGTGAAACCTATACGTGATAATACGCGTGAAATATTTAATTGACCAAAAACTCAATAGTGGAGCCGTAGTATTTTGGTCTTTCTTTCCTTAATTATTTACAAAATATAAGGAGTTGGATTTCAAGGGTGGGGTCAGTGAGTGATGCTACCTAATTTTGGGTGGAGAATATATTTCTGTAATAATATTTATGGTTTTCCTACTCCTTCTTAGGTTAATTGTATTATTATTATTTTTATGTTATTTTTGTTACTTTTGCAGCTTGCTCTGCAATAGTAGCAAGCTGACAAAAGAGAGCACACATTCTGAAATCATAATTGGGAAAAAAAATTAGGGACAGTAGTGGGCAACATGCCTTATAATAACCATCTGATAGTGTTGCCAAAATTGCTGTTGTGGTTTTTCATTCATCTTATTTCAAGCCTTATCTTTTGTTAATTAAAAATATCATTCATTCCTCATAATTAAAAAATAATTTGTTTTATTCCAAGCCATAAACAAGTTCTTTTTAAAGAATAATTTTCCTGAAACCCAACCAACAAACAGTCTGACAGACCTTAGTCCATCTTGCGCCCCAATTTACTAATATATTAATTCTTTCACTGATCAGTCATCAATTGCAATGAAAATCTTGCTGGGTGGATATTGTGAATGATATTGTTTATCTTTTTGGTCCTCTCAAGTAGGGGATTGTGGAAAATTTTGGTTCTCAGCTTCAAAATAAGCAGGAGGAGACTGGGGCCATGGTGGTTGTTCTGAGTAGGAGTTAGATTGGGATGGATGGTGGTGTCAATCAGGATTGAGGTGTTGGTGATTGTGTTGAGCCACATGATGATGAAAATGTGTGCGTTTGGAAAAATTAATGATTTCATTGGATGATGAGATGCTTTAATTGGTTGATGACAATCACAAGGAAGAGGATGGTGAGGAGCGGCAGAGGAGTGATTTTTACAACAAGGATCAGGATTGAGACCAGGTGGATAAGGAAAAGAATGATGATATTGATTGGGTGGATTTCCATAATGATATCAACAACCAGATGATAGGTTTTGCTGCTTGTGAAAATGAATAAAATCACCCCCTTTATGCTCTGATTCCTTGAGCTTCTTATTCTCTTTTCTTGCAGCAAGTTCTGCCTTAAGATTGATAGAAACAAAAAAATTTGAAGAGCTGATTGATTCTTTCCAATAGAACATCATTTTGATCAAAGGCTATTGATTTGAGAGCAATTGAGGATATGAAGGGAGGTAACAATTGATAGATCCAGAATGGTAAAGAGCTGATCAATGGAGAGACATGTAATTCCAACTTGGATCTTGGTATGATTAGTTATGATGCTTTTGATGATTGCATTTTCAGGTGGACTAGTTCATCACAAAAATTCCACTTGGTAGATTCCTAGTTTTGGAAACTGATGAAAATGGGATAAGATCCCACAACCTGAATTGTTGATGTTGTGGTTGGTGTGATGGATGATTGCTTGGATGGAGGTTTATGTGGATGAGGGAAATTGGAAGGTGGTTGGTGGTGGTTAGTTTTTTGAGATAGTTGATTGGAAGAGGTATCTATATATTCCCACCTTACTAAAACTCCAAAACCTATCCTAAAAGATCAAAGCTGGCAAGCAGTCCAACTTCCCTTGAGCTAACACCCATGAGCATTTTTGGATCAATATTTGGTGACCTGGGGTATGCCCAGAAAATGTACCCCTCTTCCTTATATATTTTTGTGAATCACAAATTTCAAATCTGGAGCTGTCCCTTGTTTGACTCATATCCTATTGTTAACTTCATCCTGAATCTTTTGAGTATTATCATCCTGTCTTCCCAATATAAAACATAAAAATAAAATAGCAATGTCAAAACCTGGTGAAATAATTTTATTCCCTCATTTTTTTGTTATATCTCATCCCCAGCAAAACTGCAACAATAAAATAACAATTTAAAAGAATGTTAAACTAAATTTATTCCCTCATTCTGGCGTTATATCCTCACCCCGCTTACTGTGAATATCTGTTGCCCAGCATTTGGATTTTTTTTTTTGAAATCCATTTAATGAACATTCCAAAGTTTGCACTTCCTTATCCTAGCCAGACGTGGATAAATCCAAATTCCATGTCCCCAAAGACCACATGGACAAGCCTACTCAATAGACAAGCCCTTTCTCTATTTAAGGTCACATGACAACACACCAAATCTGCTCCTCCCCTTCACGCTTTGTAGTTTTCAGGTTTCTGCAAACATTAGCACAAGGACCTATGAAGCCAACAGTTCTGACCCAGTCATTCCCCATTTCCTGTAAGCTCCTCTGGCTCCACTCTCCCATCAAATCTGCACAAAAACAGTCTTGTCTTACTAAACCTCAAGAACTTCTTAAAAAAGATCAAGCAATTTTCACTGAACAGATGATGGTCTGCCCTTGAGCAACATTGGCTTGATAATGGGGGATATGGTCTTTTCACCCATTCCCTCTCAAGTGTTCCTTATTTATGAACCATTGGAATTTCTTGCACCATGGGATATTGTCACAAAGCTAACCTTGTGCATAAATGCAGCTTACATAAAGCCCAAGAAAATATTAAGTTATACTGAGGAACATGTTTGAGAAATTTTATTGGACAAAATATAACTACAAATGAAAAATACACATTTTCAATCTGAATCCTGCTAATAATTCCATTTTTCACTAATATGATGTGATTGCCTTCCATAGTTTCATAAATTGCAATCAAGCTACATATCTCACACTTGCATATTGCAAAAAATTCCAAAATTGAATCACAAATATGCTTTGGAGTATAAAGTAACTTGAATGTTTCAATTGTGTGGAGATAACCTATAATCTGACTTTCCCTTTCCCCAGCCCCCAACTGCCACTCCCATACTTCAAATAATCTTGAAAGTACCTAGAATGTGATTTATAATAATATGTTTCCTTTTTTCACGTGAAAGCATTTCTCACTGTAGCTCTATCTCATGATGAACCAAATTTGGACTCCAGCCATTGGTTATAGGCAAGGGAGAAAAAGAACTTCTGAATCTTCATAAAAAAAACGTGACAACCAGAAAAAAGCATGAGGTGTCAAAGTGCACTTGATTTTGGAACTCTACCAATTATAATCAAAATTGGGATAAAAGACAATGGTTTTAGACAATGCCAAGGAGACTTCATAAGATCTCATCATCCCCAACTGCATCAACACCAGTAACTATCAAAAAAATCATTGATTCCTATTGCCTGCAAATGCCCAAACAGGGAGTTTTCTGTTGTTGAAATGATCATTCCTGAAGCATTGGAATCATCAAGCTGTATTCCATCATTTTCCAAATTTGGGCACAAGCTGCTGGTCTAGGCAAGGGTGAGGAGACTTTTGAGCTTTCATACTAACCAACTATGTCATCCCCAGCTTCTACATGATAACTTCTAATTTAGCTATTGTGGGGGGATGTTTTGAAGAGGGAGTCTTCTCTAGCATTTGAGTTGTCTGATTCACTTGAGGTATCTATTAAAGGGTAACACCAGACCTGATTAATTTACCCCAAAGAATTTCTGTCATCCATAAGCCTTGAAAAAATCCCACCCATGCCCACAGTGTAAGACTCCAAAAAATTTTGTCCACAGGCAGTTCTGTGGAGGGGAAAGGTTCTTTTTTGGGCTGCCCTCCTGATTGTTACAAAAAATATTTAAATTTAACCAGAATCAAGTTCCAGAAACTTGTAAATGAGGGATAAATGGGAAGGGATGAGTTTGATAGTAATTGGTAGCTATGGAACAACACTATCTGAGGCAAGATGGTGCAGGAAAAGACTTGAACAAAATCAGTTAGAGTTTGTTCAGAGTTCAATAGAACAACGCAGTTGTAAGTAACAAAAACCACAAGCTAATAACTCTGGTTGTCAGCAGAAGATTAGGAAAGATCAACTCAATCCCAACCAACCTCCAGGTTCTCAATGAACCTGCCCAACTCTCTGCAATCAAGTGCTCAAAGGGTAACAGATAACTGTGGGTGGCTGTACAAAACAAAGAAATTTGTCTTATGAAGCTCTAGAAGCAAATCAGTAACACATTTGAACAAGAATAACCCAACACTTCTCAAGGGAATCAAGAGTAGCATGGCAAAATTCAACTTCAAAGAAGTAAAGGGAGGTTTAACACTCCAGGTTTTAAGCTTAATAAAACCTCTTAGTCAAAAGTGAATGATCCAGAAAGACAAAAAATAGAATGATCAAGACCAGTATGGTTGTAAAAAAAGGATCAAGGAGTGCTATAAAACACTCAAAAATTCAAACAAATGAATTCTTCTTCAACCAGAAAGGCTATTGGTTGGTGATAACAGATAAGGCCACAGAGGGGCGGATCAAGGATTTGAGTATGGAGGCTCAAGGATCAAGGGCAATCATAGATATAACCAGGATAAAGATGATGAATTTGCTCAGATGAAGGGGAGGGTAAACACCCTCCCCATGGATTTATTGACTGGATGATACAATGATGATAGGGCAAAGGCAGGGGAGAGCCCCTCCTTTTATGGGAAAGAGGCCCTGTAGACTATTTACAAGAGATGAAACAAATGATAGGAGAAATATATATATATTTTTGACAAGTGAAAGATGGATGAAAGTGATGAGAAAATTCAGAATTGCAAATGAATGAAATGAAAAAAAAAAATTAAGAAAGGAACAAAAAAAACTGGAAGGGGAAAACAAAACAGCCCGGCGGGTTTAGATGAGCTGCAGATGAGCTTGAGCAGCCGCAAAAGCAGGCAGAGAGACAAGAGCGGTTGTGATTAAAAAAGAGCTGTTTTTGGAGGGGGCAATGGGATGAGCCCCACATGCAAAATCAATCAATGGATGTTTGCAAGGTGACAGCAAGAAAAAGAGTTGGTGATCCTCCCAAGCAATTGGAGTGGTTTGGGAGACTGAAAGGGCTCACGGACTCAGAGAGCTGACCAACAGATGAGTGCAAGCGGGAGTTGCAATGGGCGTCCATGAGCTGCAAGGCAAGCGACAGCACCAACAACTGCAAGCAACAGCTTGCGGGTCCATTGGATGCTTGGATCCATTTATTTGGAGTTAGCTTGATACAAGGATGGATCAAGCTGAATGGGGATGATTGGTGAGGAGCAAGAGATGGGGCAGGATGATGATAATGATGGGGGGTCATTGGGGAATTGTTGATATAGTAAATTATTTTGCTCTTAATCTTTCATCCTTATTATTCCCACTCTATCTTCATCCTCTATTACAACTTCTTCTTACATGCTTTAGGTCACATGCTATGTATGGTTGATAGTTCAGTTTACAATCTTTAGTCTATGTTACAGTGTTAATTGCTGTTTGCTACCCTCTGATGAATGATTGATCTGCTAACTAGGAGTGTGAATAATGTCTCATGTATGTCACTGTTGTGTCCTCAAGCTTTTATCAACCTCTCCATGTCTAGACTCATGTCTCCAGTGTTTCTTTCAATGAATTGATTCTTGCCCAGATATCTGCTATTACCCATGTGAAAATGTTTCTCCAATCCAATCAGAACCACTTTATGGGTTCTCTAGTTGTTACTACTTAAACTGCCTTTTTCTTCAACATGAAATAAAACCACTGATTCTCATCAACTCTCAACCTCCACACCCTGAGTTCAGTCCCTCCCAGCCTCTCCTTCCAGGTTGATTTTCTCCTCTCTAAATTCTGCATCTCTTCTTATCCCTGATCTTGACCTTTCAGACAATTTTAGCTCAACAGGAATTCCTTGAAGGAAAAGATGATCAATGGTGGCCGTCTTTGTTGTCATTGCTGTTGTTGGCATGGTGATGATGATTGATCCAGGGATGATGGAGTGATCAAATGGATGGTGATCAATGGATTCTGAGGTGGATGGATGGCTGGATTGTGACGCACGCGTGCTAGGCCAAAAAATTGGGCACCAAGTGCAAAGAGGAGGAGTTGAAAGGAAGAACTGGAGACTTGAAAACCCCTGGGGAGCCCTTCCTACACCGCTAGGACAGGGAGAAGAGGAAGTTTTCCATGCCAAATTTCTTATTAGTCTTTTGAGATAGATGAAAGGTTAAAAAATATTTTTAAAAAATTGCGCTTTTTCCTGAGGTGTCCCAAATTGGTCACCACAACAGTCTCAACAAAATTATTGAGGAGGTGAGTATCACTACTAATACTTTAAAAAAGCCTGAGTATTCAATTTTTCAAGATGGGAAAGAGATTTTTGAATTAATGGTTTTCCCTTGGACCATATATTGAACCAAAAACCCCTTCTGGATCCCAGTATGGCTTTAATTGTTGCCTTGCTTCTATAGATTTTGGAGGCCTAATGAAAGAGTCACCTTGTGACATTGCAGTCCAAGTTATGGTGAAAAATCCATATCCAAACAGACTGATCCCTGGTGTAACATATTTGGCAGTAATACAATTGGTTAAGAAGGAAGGAGACAATGTCTTTACAGCTTACTTTAAAACTGAAAAAACTTATATGATACCAAAAACTCCTTCCAGTAAATTGAATCTTATTAACCATGTCACAATTGTAGGTCTGGGTGTTGTATATTCCCAAGAAGAGATACATAACCCTGGAAAAATGGAAGGAATGCTTCTAACCAAATTTGTGCACTCATACTGGGACAGCAAGGTGAGCTGCCTGTTGGTCATCTATCTATTGGGATGATGTGCCTAATCCTGTATGACAAATTCAAAATTTTGTTTCCTTCAAGGTTATCTATCTTACCTTAAAGAAATTTCCCCTGGCAAATTTGCTTCGATTATTTAAAATTGGGCAAGAGTTTATGTTAAGGGGTATTATTGTTGACTGGGCAAAAGAAAATCTCACATGGTCATATTGTATGAATCTTGGTGTTTTTAATGTTTTGTTTTGCAGATATTTTCAACAGATTCTGCAAGTCATCCCCAAGGGAGTCTTGAAGATCAAGAAAATGGGTGTTTTAAAGTGTCTGGACTTTATAAGCTCTGTGTCAAATTCAAGTTAACAAAATAATTATGGCTTGATCCAGCTATCAACAATAGTGTGAATGGAAAATTTCAGAAATTTTCAGCGTAAAGGTAAAGACTAAGATAAAGGAATAAGTTTTTGAAAATTTCAAAAAGGTGATTTGAAGGAATCATTTAGGCATTAATTCCCAATTGCTCACTGGGTGCGCAGTTGATTGTCCATTGAATGAATATTTTAAAAACCTAAACCATGAAATAATCTCAAGAATTCCTGGACTTGCTTTCACATCCATTTCAATTGATATTGTGTAAAGCAACAGTTCACAATTGGTCCCTGAAGAAATAATCCACTTGCTGAATCCCCCTGGATTCTCAGAGCATATATTAATTGTGAAGAAATACATGTGTTGAAAGTTATTGAGGAATGTGAATCTGGAACAGGGCCTCCCCAACACAACCTTTTTGATGGTACTTGAAATAAAGGGTAATTGTCTGAAATGACAGGTACTCAATGGGTCTGGAATTGGGAAGAGAATACTCTTACAACATATCAAGTTGTTTCACAACAAAGAAAAAAAGATTAGGGTAAGTTTTTTCAGGTACAAATTTCCAGTGGCTGTGGCATTTGCAATGACAATAAAAAAAATCTCAGGTTAAAGGGTATGAAAAGGTGGGAGTTTTCTTTCCCCATCCTGTTTTCTCACATGGTCAGTTGTACGTTGCGCTCTCAAGAGCTAAGTCTCCTGAGGGAATCTTTGTGGGCAAAGTAAAAGAAAAGAATGAGCAAATTGTAAATGTAGTTGGCCTTTGGATTGCTCAAAGTGATTGATGGAGGGGCAGGAAGTGTTCTCTTATTCATTAAAAGTTTATACCTGCTGCATTGGCTTGTACAACAAATAGTATTTAGTCATTCATACAATCACATTTTTATTTGAGTAAATGATCATTGTGACAAAAAAAAGGCATGTGATGTAAATTAAACAAGGCAGCAAAGCCACCCCTGGATCCTAGTACTATATTTGAAAAAAAAAACTTATTTCCCAGGTACTTCTGACAACCTTTTTATGAAATAAATGGGGTTTTCTAATTTTTAATGGCATGCTTTAAATTGAGGTATTTTACTGAAAAACACAATTAAAAAAATGGCAGGTTTTCTAACTCTAATAAACCCTATTTTCTGTTTAAAGGATGCCCAACATGAATTAATTACACAAATGGTTCAAAATTGAGACAGAAATTTCCCCCATACCTTTGGGAAAAGGTCTGGGGGACACTCTATGCATGTAAGATTTGAAAAAAATGGCAAGCATATTCACAGTGTCCTTGTGTATTGCTCCAAAACCTTCTCCAAATTGGATTTAAATTCTTTCTACAAATAAATTATACTCCAGTTCAATCAAAATTATTTGGAAAGACTTTGGCATTCATAAAACCAAAACATATCCCAAAAAATCTAATATTGAACCATCCCCCATCTGAAATCTTTTTGGGATGTGGTATTCCAAATGAATTCAAGTTGTTTTACAAGCTTAGCCATTCATTAGAGTTCAATTTTTTCATGTTAAAATTTGTTTTTGATCTGGTTTGGTCAATTCATTCACAAAATGAATTTCTAAAGATCCCCCACATTGTCAATCAGAATCAATAATAACTAAGATTTTTCCTGTCTAGAAAAAACTCCAAATAAATTAAATTTTTGGTTTTGGGATGAAATCTTAGTCCAAAAGTGTGGTTGGTTGGCTTGGTTCAAGCTGGTGCCCTACTATGAATATTTTGTTGTTTTATGAAGCCTTGGTACACAAAAACCTGGATTTGAATATCTCAATGGATGATTTTATAGATTGTTTTAGAGAAAAATTAAAAAAAAGAATCTGGAAGACAAAAAAAAAGAAAAGAAACAATCAAATAGGCTTGGGATGAAACTCAAAGTGGATTGAGGTTGCAAAAGCATTGAACAAGCATTGAACAAGCATTCCACTGGTTGAGAGTCAGTTTGATTTTTTTAAGGGTAATGTTAAATTCCCCGCTCATTGAGCCGTGTACATGGCTCTGTACACGGCTCTTTGAGTTGTGTACACGACTCAATGGGCCGTGTGGCACCCTACACAGCTCAAATGAGCCGTGTGGCATGCTAAACAGCTCAAATGGGCTGTGTGGCATGCTACACGCCTCAAATGGGCTGTGTGGCATGCCAAACGTCCCATTTGAGTTTTACCGCACGCTAAACAACTAAAATCAAGTTGTGTATCCTCCACTAAATAATAAATAATTAATAATAAATTATAAATTATAAATTATAAATTATACATAATAAATTATATATAATAAATAATAAATAATAAATAATAAATAATAAATAATAAATAATAAATAATAAATAATAAATAATAAATAATAAATAATAAATAATAAATAATAAATCACAAATAATAAATAATAAATAATAAATAATAAATCATAAATAATAAATATTAAATAATAAATAATAAATAATAAATAATAAATAATAAATAATAAATAATAAATAATAAATAATAAATAATAAATAATAAATAATAAATAATAAATAATAAATAATAAATAATAAATAATAAATAATAAATAATAAATAATAAATAATAAATAACAAATAACAAATAATAAATAATAAATAATAAATAATAAATAATAAATAATAAATAATAAATAATAAATAATAAATAATAAATAATAAATAATAAATAATAAATAATAAATAATAAATAATAAATAATAAATAATAAATAATAAATAATAAATAATAAATAATAAATAATAAATAATAAATAATAAATAATAAATAATAAATAATAAATAATAAATAATAAATAATAAATAATAAATAATAAATAATAAATAATAAATAATAAATAATAAATAATAAATAATAAATAATAAATAATAAATAATAAATAATAAATAATAAATAATAAATAATAAATAATAAATAATAAATAATAAATAATAAATAATAAATAATAAATAATAAATAATAAATAATAAATAATAAATAATAAATAATAAATAATAAATAATAAATAATAAATAATAAATAATAAATAATAAATAATAAATAATAAATAATAAATAATAAATAATAAATAATAAATAATAAATAATAAATAATAAATAATAAATAATAAATAATAAATAATAAATAATAAATAATAAATAATAAATAATAAATAATAAATAATAAATAATAAATAATAAATAATAAATAATAAATAATAAATAATAAATAATAAATAATAAATAATAAATAATAAATAATAAATAATAAATAATAAATAATAAATAATAAATAATAAATAATAAATAATAAATAATAAATAATAAATAATAAATAATAAATAATAAATAATAAATAATAAATAATAAATAATAAATAATAAATAATAAATAATAAATAATAAATAATAAATAATAAATAATAAATAATAAATAATAAATAATAAATAATAAATAATAAATAATAAATAATAAATAATAAATAATAAATAATAAATAATAAATAATAAATAATAAATAATAAATAATAAATAATAAATAATAAATAATAAATAATAAATAATAAATAATAAATAATAAATAATAAATAATAAATAATAAATAATAAATAATAAATAATAAATAATAAATAATAAATAATAAATAATAAATAATAAATAATAAATAATAAATAATAAATAATAAATAATAAATAATAAATAATAAATAATAAATAATAAATAATAAATAATAAATAATAAATAATAAATAATAAATAATAAATAATAAATAATAAATAATAAATAATAAATAATAAATAATAAATAATAAATAATAAATAATAAATAATAAATAATAAATAATAAATAATAAATAATAAATAATAAATAATAAATAATAAATAATAAATAATAAATAATAAATAATAAATAATAAATAATAAATAATAAATAATAAATAATAAATAATAAATAATAAATAATAAATAATAAATAATAAATAATAAATAATAAATAATAAATAATAAATAATAAATAATAAATAATAAATAATAAATAATAAATAATAAATAATAAATAATAAATAATAAATAATAAATAATAAATAATAAATAATGAATAATAAATAATGAATAATAAATAATAAATAATAAATAATAAATAATAAATAATAAATAATAAATAATAAATAATAAATAATAAATAATAAATAATAAATAATAAATAATAAATAATAAATAATAAATAATAAATAATAAATAATAAATAATAAATAATAAATAATAAATAATAAATAATAAATAATAAATAATAAATAATAAATAATAAATAATAAATAATAAATAATAAATAATAAATAATAAATAATAAATAATAAATAATAAATAATAAATAATAAATAATAAATAATAAATAATAAATAATAAATAATAAATAATAAATAATAAATAATAAATAATAAATAATAAATAATAAATAATAAATAATAAATAATAAATAATAAATAATAAATAATAAATAATAAATAATAAATAATAAATAATAAATAATAAATAATAAATAATAAATAATAAATAATAAATAATAAATAATAAATAATAAATAATAAATAATAAATAATAAATAATAAATAATAAATAATAAATAATAAATAACAAATAACAAATAATAAATAATAAATAATAAATAATAAATAATAAATAATGAATAATAAATAATAAATAATAAATAATAAATAATAAATAATAAATAATAAATAATAAATAATAAATAATAAATAATAAATAATAAATAATAAATAATAAATAATAAATAATAAATAATAAATAATAAATAATAACTAAAAATTATAAATAACAAGAAATAATAAATTATATATAATAAATTATAAATTATAAATTATAAATAATAAATGATAAATGATAAATAATAAATAATAAATAATAAACAACAAATAATAAATAATAAATAATAAATAATAAATAATAAATAATAAATAATAAATAATAAATTATAAATTATATGGAGTAGTGTATAGGCCCCAACACTTTGAGGGGCCCTACACAACTCCCACAGGCCTTGTGAGGCCCTACATGGCTCTCACACGCCTGGAGCCTTGTACATGGCTCCCACACGACTGGAGCCGTGAATTTAACATCACCCTTTTTTTAAATTTTTGTGTTGGATTTTTCCTGTAAAAAATCTTCAAGCTTTGTGAAATTGTTAAAAAGTGAGCAAGTTAAAATTAATTTATGAATTTTTCAGCTGGAAGACATTTACAATAAATGATAGGTTCCATGAATAATTTTGAGTCAGAAATTTCAAAGTCACGTTAATGTCTCAATTAAAGCATTCCATTGATTCCCCCATCCAGTATTGTCAATGCTAAAATTGAGTACTTGGTAAGTAAATTCAAAGGAAAGTATAAATTCAAAAACCAGTTCAGTTTTTTTGGTATGATAGAAGAAATTGAAGGCCCGGTTATGGGCAAAACCAAAATTATCAAATTTCATAATCATGATTCATTTTTTATCATCTGCCTTGTAAATAGTTTTAATTTAATTGCCTTGAAATTTGAAGCTAATTTCCTCTTTTAAAACTGGGACGCATGTGCATTGTATCACAGTAAGAACTGAATTTGCTGTTGGTTGGAAAAGAGTTACATGTTTTTTTATTTTTGAGATATGGTTGTCTTAACCTCCTTTTACACCAGAGTTATTTCTTTCAGTAACACCAACATTACACGCAGGAAGATGCTAGCATGTGCCTCTTTTTTTCCCCTGGTGTAAAGTATCAAATACTTAAAATTAATCCAAGTAAGTCATTAGAGTTCAAGTTGGTTTGAATTTGTGACTATTTCATATTTCCTTACTTTCTGGATTTCACCACCAAAAGAAAGCCCTTTTTTTATTAATTCAAAATTTTTTGTTGGATTATTGATTCTTCTATCAACAGGAAAAAAGAATAAATGATAAATTGATGAGATCCTGCATTTTTGATCTTAAAAATACTCTATGATTGATTCTCAGGATTAAAATTAAAATTTTTCCTTCATATTTAGCTGTATCCTGAGATAAAAGAAATCAAATTATAAAGAAAATTGATCTTGCCCCTCTTTTTATCAATTTATTTGGTAATTAAAACCATACTGATTGTAGGAAAGAATTTTTAGAATTGCAAACATGATAATTGTATGCTATTAAGGATCCATTGTGAAAGGGAATATTAATCATTACTTTTTCATATTGACCCTGATAGCTGGAAGGGAGGAAGGAACTTGGAATCTAGAAGGATGTCATTTATTTTTAACCATTAGATGGGTACTTATGATCCATTGGAGAGATTAAGTTTTATTTGTAATCAAATTTGGAGTAAGCTTTATTCCTAATGTGTTAACATTTGTTTTCCAAGAATTTTCTCATATTTCAATTCATCTCAAAATTTTCATTTTGGGGATTTTTCATTTTTGAAGTGACTTAATTTAATTTCAATACTCCATTCATCCAAACTTTTTAGCCTGGTAAGACTCCAAAGGGAGTCTGATTAACTTAATTTACAACCAGGAAGCCTTAATTAAATTTTAAAGACATCTTTCATGAAGAAAACAACAAAATAATGAATTTATTCAAATCCAGGGAATTCTTCACGCCTCAAAAAGCTATGCAAATTCTGAAAATTAACAATATAAGGCCTTTTTATATAAAAAAAAGTGCTTTGGGGAAGAATTAAGAGTTTTGAAAACCTTCCTTTAGTCAGAAAACATATAATAATTTTGGTATCCTGCAGAATCTTTTTCGCTTTTCAGATTATTTTTTGTTTTTAAATTATAAATTTGAGGATTTCATATTTTCAATATTTGAATATAGTTCAAGACTTTAAAAACATATATCAAATTAATACAATTTTATGGGGAGGGAATGGCAAATTTTGATTGTTTTTTCTTTCATTTAAAAACTGAAATTTTGGCTCCACATTTTGGGAAATTGATTTGTTTTTGATTTATCCCTCCTTGAATGAGCTTTCCTTATTCTAAATTTATTGAATAGTTTTTCATTATTTGAAATTCGTTTTTCTCAATTAAAATATTAATTATTCATCCTGAATTTCATTCAATTCATTTCTCAAATGAAAAACAAGTGGGATCACCCATATGTTGAGAAGTTTTAAGAAGACGATATCCTCAAAATTATAGTTAGAAACTGAGGAAAGTTGGTATTTTTCACTGTTGAGGCTGCAGATGGTCCCCAAAGACAACAGTGTAACCACTTGATGGTCCAATTTCAAGAGTATGAGATAATAGGTGTGAAAGAAAATGAAAATGCTTAATGAAATCACTTGATCAATTTTTAGGAGATGAGATACAATGAATCCACAAATATGAAGATGAAAAAATTTAAAAAAGGGCAGAAAGCTGAGGATAAATAGTTACAGATATAATATATTTGGTTTTATCAGATTTAGAAAACCCAACTTTAGAAACCCCCCATGTTGTTTACCAACCCTTCCATTAAAAATGGTGGGTTTCTGAAATACACATACCCCTTAAATTGTGTACTCTAAAATTTAAGGTTTTATGTAAATGGTAGATTTCAAACAAAAAATAATACATTTATGCATCCTTATCCATCAAAATGCAAAAGTCAATCCTACCTGCCATGCCGTCCTCATATAAATTCCTCAACCCACTCAATAAATCCCACATCCAATCATCAACAGTCCCATCCATACCTTATCAAACCCATCTTCCTGTCATAATCAAAACCACCCACCAACTCTCATCCTAACTTGGATCCAAATGATATGATCAAAAAACATAAATTTGGTTTTTTCCTTTCCATCAATCAATCATCCAACTTCAAATTTTACACAAAATCTTCTATTATTTTAACCCACCACCGCCCCCAACTATTGGAATCACCACACTTTCTCATCAGCATAAACTACCTCACCCCCATCCAGTTTGACTAAATCTCAACCAATCCCAATAATCTCCAAAAGTATCATCAACAGCAATGAGTGCCTCAAATTCTTGATTTAGCAACTTTTTAATTGAGCCCCCCACCTCTCACCCTAGCTGCAATTCCTGTGATTAGAATTTTTGAGTGTCCCCAAATTTCCAAATAATGTCTGAGTTTTTTTTTCATGCTCTATTCCTTTTTGCTTCATCAAATCATCCAAAAATTGCATCTGTGATCATCCTGTGCATACAAGCTTTCTTCCTCCCTGACTGACCTGCCAATCTTGTACTTTTCTTTCATTGACTTCTCTTGCCTCATCTGGTGTGGGCACATCATGAAAATTTTGGATAAAAAGGGTTTTTAAATTTGGACCATCAATGAATCATCCCCTCAATGAAAATTCATCCACAGAATAAAATCTGAAATCAGTCATAGCCTTTTAAATTGATTCTTATGCTGGTATCATGTATCATTTACCTGATACCAACATTTTTATCTTCATTCCTTATAAATAAAAAAGAAGGGCCATGAAATTTTTTGTAGTTAAAGATTTTATGCATTTAAATATTTGCTTTTTTGCTTGCATTTAAATTTTCATCATGCAAAAATATAATTTTGGTCAATATTTCTAAAATAGTTCATTTGATGCTTTTGTGGAATTTTTTGGTAATTTTTTGGCAAGAGTTTGGAAGGCAGATGGGGTTTTTCATCCTCGGGGTTGTTTTTGAATTGAAATGGAGGGGATGCTTAGGTGATTTCTGTGGGTGATGATTGCTGGAGTTTTAATTGAAGATCAAGAAAGAATTTTGGCTCTTCTTGAGATTCCTGAACAAATCCTTCAATGTTTGGGAATGTGCCACCTCAAACTTTATGGGTGTATTATAATGATTAAACATGTTGGAGATCCACTGAAAGTGAGGTTCCCCATATTATTGGATAGAAAAGATAGATGAGAGAACAAATACATATCATAGTTCTGGGTACAATGTGAGAGATTTGGGACAGTCCATTTGAGGAAATATAGAGAGGTAAAAGTGTGAATAATAACCTGAATTAAATGGAGTAGGTGATTGAAATCTTATGGAATTTTAATATCACATCAGTCCTATTTTGGAAAACTGAAAAATAACACATTCAAATATCCAGTTACATGGTTTGAGCCTGATTTTAATATTTGAGGATAACTTGAAATTTTGGATTTACAGCAGCATTTTTCCCAAGTATGAGTTTGAATCAAGCAGAAAAATATGATGAATTTTTAGAAATTGAATTTAAGTAAGGGTGATGATAACTTCACAAATACCAGTTGTGTGGGAGTTGTGTAAGGCCCTACACGTCCCAATGGACATGTGGGGGCCCGCATACACGCGTCTAAACGCGTCCAAAAGGTCTTTTCAAATATGTGAAACCCCTAGGGGGTTGGCCCCCCACAAATGGCATTTTTGGGTTTTTTACCCCCATACATGGCCATTTTGATGTGTTTTGGGGGTATATGGCCCCCCGGGGGGTTGTGCCAGAGTTTTTGGGACCTCCTGGACCACATTTGGGTTGCATCAACCCATATTTGGGATCAATGCATACTATGTGGGACGGTTGGACCACACCTAGCAATCCCAAAGTGAAACTAAATTCAATCTGAAGCAAAATAAAGTGAAACTGAAAACCAAATCATTGAAAATTAGTGAAACTGCAAAAAAACATCCCACTAAATATGATCTTTCTCAACTTGAAAGTGAGAAAATTTTTTAGTTGTTCAATTGAAAGTTGAATTGAATACTAAAGTACCATTGAATTTTTTTTGCATTATGGGAACATTGGCAAGCCCTCCTTTTTGTGACATGGCTGCATTAAAGGACTACATTGATAGTTCAATTAAAAAGCTGCAGACAACAAGTATTTGGGTAATGAATCATTGGAAGCTCCCATTGAATCCTCATCTAGGGTGAAGATTGAGGAAAAAAATGTTTCACAAATTGACATGACCCCTGGTGGTGGGTAGCATTTTATGTTACTCTGGTCTTTGCTGCATTTAATTTGATGGAAACTGAAATATGCATATGTAACTATGAAAGATTGACTTCAACCACCTCCTGTGAGGGATTTTCCTACTAGGGAAGAGGCACAAAACTATTGTCAAACATGGGAAATGAAGCATGATTAAGCTTTAACAGTGATCAAATCAACAAATGATAAATATGTGGATTTAGCCTGTGATAAAAATGGTTCCTAATATGGGAAATTTCTCACCAAACGGTCAAGGAAAGCATACACAAGGAAGGTTGGGTGCAAGTTTTTAATCCATGCAATTCACACAAAGGCAGACCCCTTGTGGCAAATCTCCTACAGAAATGATCAACATAACCATGAACCATCTCCACACCCCTCAGTGCATCCTCACCTGAGGAGAATCTGTGGGGTAGCCTCAGACAATCTAAAAGAAGGCATGAAAGATGGACTCAATACAATTCAACTCAAAAGAAAATTGAGCAAGATTGATGGTGGCAAATTTGTTGATGACCAAACAATCTATAACACTAAGCTTAAGGTAGTGCTTGAAGAACAAAAGGGAAAAAGTGTTATGGAGGTCCTCTTTGAACAACTTGGTGATTCAGTTTGGGTTCATTGAGCTAAATTCAGTGGAGAAGGTAACTTGAAGGTCCCATTCTTGGCCCACCCCAATTCATTAATGCTTTTCAAGAAATTCCATCATATTTTTATGTTGGATTTTAATTATAAAAAAAATAAGTCCAACATCCCCCTATTGAATGTTTTAGGAATTACAGCCAACTGTAAAACTTTCACAAAAGCTCTTGTTTTTATGACAAGAGAAACGTTTGAGTTTTACAGTTTTTCTGTGAATTCACTAAAGGAGCTGGCTTATGATCCTGAGAGACTTCCCAAAGTCTTTGTGAAAGACCATACAAAAGCTCTGATTTGTACTATAGAATAAAGTTTACCTGATTCAACAAGACAGTGTTGTCAGTGGAACTTTTCTAAAAACAAAAAAGCAACCTTTGAAGTGTGCTTTGATAATGATTTTGAAGGATGGAAAAGCTTTATGTCTCTGTGGGCTAAGTATGGGGCCTCAAAAACCCAAGGAGGAGGCAGAGTTCATGATGCAGAACTTAGAGTAAGTGCCAAATCACTGCCTCTACTGTTAATCTTCCTAGTTTTGGGTTGCTTAAATTATGACTTGTATAAAGTGTTTCTCGGCACACCGTGAGGATGTGCTTGAGTATATGAATCATAAAATCTTTTATATCAAAGAGATTTTTGTAATTGCTTGGACTTGCAAAAACCCTGACTTTGGAAATAAAACCACATCTTGGGTCAAAGGGGCCCATGCTAATCCCAAATGATTCCCTGCAAATTATTTGGGAAACATGTTGGATTTTTGGAGGAACCTAGAGGTAACAGTTTCCAATCAAATTAAATTGGTTCAGGCTGCCCTTTAAAGCTCTCAAATTAAGATAGGAATATTTCTTCCCAATGAACTGTTACCATTGGGATACAAGTTGTCTTTAGAGGCAATTAAACTTGTTGTGGAACATTAAGAGAGGTTAAAGCAGAACCATGATGGGGAAGTGTTCACCAAGTCATACTCCAAGACTATGGGTTTTCCCTTTTACCACAAGATAGGTGACCTACTTGTTTCAAGAGGATCCATTGTGGCTGAGGATTTTAATCCTCAGTGGAGGTTGGATTTTTACCCGTGCAGTTCTAGTTCTGTAAGTTGGTTTGATGGGATTAATGTTTTTGATAAATGTTTTTTGAATGATGATTCCTAATTTACTAATATTTGATCCTTTTGAATTTTGAAAGGCTGATTTTGATGAACTCCTCAACAATTATTGGTTACATGAGAAGCTCAATGCAATGATATTGGGATATCCTTGATAGAATAATTTCTCCAAAAAAATCACAGAAGTGATAGATGAATAACAGAAGAACTAATTACATGGGTTAGACAAGAAGTAGGAGAATGATTCATGAAAACATAAAGAGGAAGAATCAAACCATACCCAAGCAGTGATAAGATGAGATGACCCAGAGTTTATAATGATGACAAAATAGGAAACAGCCCCAGTATGTACGCCACAATAATCACAACTTGAGAAGACGGACAGTAGAGATGGATTAGATTTATGATGAGGCGTTAGATTAGAGTGTGACATTGCACCAAATTGTATTGCCTCCACGAGTAAGGGTCAAGACGTTCCTTGAAGATTCTTCCCTTGTCTTGTATCTCGTAGACGGTCTTGAGGAGAGGAGAATTTGAGTAAAGATCAAGAAGTCCTGCCTGGGGAGAAGGATGAAAGGTGCGGCCTCGGGAGTAGTTATTTGAAATGCTTGGGTCGCGACAAGTTGAATATGCATACTTAGATGCGCAATAAGTGAGGCGCGCATCTACGGGTGCTTAGGTGTGATAGAAATAGAGAGCTAAAGAAAAAAAGAAATACTTGAATAAAAGATAAAAAATAACACAGAAATAAGAGTGGAGGCATGACAATTACAACACCCCCCCACAATTCAGTGCAATGTGCGTGCAAAGCACTTCGAGTTCAGAAGGTGAATGGCTTGTCTGCTTGATGCCTTCGTAAGAGCATCTGCCACCATTTCCCCAGTTACTATAAGATTGACCTGGATTTGTTTGGATGCCGTTTCATCGCGCAGCCATTTCATCTTCATGTTGATATATTTGGTTTTTGAATTTGAACCAAAGTGAAGGATCTTGTCGACAAGACCTTTGTTGTCCACGAAGAAATTGGAAGGGTTAATGCAAGCATTCCTCCAGAGATCTCGTATGACGGATTGGATCCAGAGTGATTCTTGCGCGCCGTTGGTTTAAGCGTTTAGCTCCGCCTCAGTGGAGGAGAGCGTTATATTTGCTTGTTTTCTACTTTTCCACGCGATGGGAGTTGACCTCCAGAAGACAATATAACCGGTTTGAGATCTTCGGGTGTGTGGATCATCAGCCCAAGTTGAGTCGGTGTAGATGTGCAAAGAGTCTCCCGCAGTCAAATCCGGAGACAATGTCAGAGATAGGGACACCATCCCTGCGAGATATTTCCACACATGCAAAACCTCCTTCCAGTGGGTTATGCCAGGGCTTTGGTTGAATTGAGATAGGATAGATGCAGCCGCGGCAATGTCTGGTCTAGTGCAGCAGGCAAGGTAGTTTAGTAATCCGGTATACTTCCTGAAGTTAATTCCAAGCTTGTTGAATTTGCACATTTCTGATTGAGACGCAGGCAATAATTGAATTCCTGGTGTAAGAGGCGTGATCACGGGTTTTGAATTTGCGACGTTCAGCTTGTCCAGCGTCTTTTGAATGAGTTTAGTTTGATTGAGCAAGATAACGTTATTCTTCTTGGAAAATTCCATCCCCAGAATTGTATTGGGTTCGTGTGCCAACAAGCGCGGAAATTTTTTTAGAAAGTTCTCTTCAAACCATTGAACCTCACCACAGACAATGAGATCGTCAACATGGAAGAATACGGACAAAAAAAGATCACAGTGAGTATAAAGGCAGGGATCAGCATCGGATTGACAGTAGCCAATATCCTCCAACCATCCCGTCAATGTCTTATACAAATTAGACGGAGCCTGATTGAGACAATACAACAATTTCTTCAGCTTAAGAAATTTGGAAGTTCTGCTGCTTTCCTTTGGTTTGAGAATGAAAATATCTTCTTCCAACGGGGCAAAAAGGAAGGCTGCCTTAACGTTGAATTCTTGTATTTCGAGATCCCTATCCAGACCACTCAGTAGAAGGAGAAGAAGTGTTGAAAATTTGCCTGTGGGTGCGTACGTGTCCCCAAAATCCACACCCGGAGTCTGTAAGTTGCCCATGATGCAGAGTCGCGATTTGCATTTTTCTGGTGAAAGAGCAGTAGCCGGTTTAACCTTATCCACCCACATGGTACAAAGAAACCAAAATGGTTCGACGTCCGCATCCTCCCAAACTTCCTGAGCTTTGATCTCCGCAATATCAACTTGTCTTTCGTGCGTGTAGTTCATCTTTTCCGCCTTAGCAATGGTTCCGTAGGAGTACTTATTGGGCTTGATCGACATAGTTTGTTTGCGCAGGTTGTATGCCCGGGAGGATTGATCACGTACAGTCTTGGATGAGTCGGAGGAACCATCTTCAGTCAGTCCGATTGGAACTGGTTCAGAGTTGACATTAATGGGCGAGTTCAGATCAGGAGTTACTGGAAGAACAATTGTATTATCAACACCCACACCAACAGTGTCGGCCGGAATGATATTGGAAGACTCAGACTCCCAATTTCCAACATCCACATCATTATCCACCTTCTTGAGATTTGAGTCGTAATTGAGGAGTGTTATGTGTTTTGTATTGATCACTTTGTTCTTGGTTGTCAGTATTTTGTATGAGAGTAACTCATCATCATATCCCAAGAGTCTACCAACCAACCCCCAAGGTTCTAGTTTGGAAAAGGAAGGTCTGTTGTTGAGAATATAGCTGACCGGATTTCCTATGGGATGAAAATAGTCAATGCTTAGTGGTCTTCCTTTGTAAAGCTCATAAGGTGATTTTTTTGATTTATGCGCGGGAATTTGGTTCAAAGCCAGTGCGCAGGACTTAATGATTACATTACAGTGTCGTTTATTGATCTGTGAGTCGAGGAGAACCGTTCTGAGGGATTCGAGAATAAGGCGATTGAAGTGTTCCGCCAGGCCATTCTGCTGAGGTGTGTAGGAGTTGGAAAAGGTTTGTCTGATGTTCTTTTCTTTGCAGTAATCGGATAGGGTGTTGTTCCAGAATTCTGTTCCGCAATCTGAATGGATGATCATAGGATGATAATTGAATCTTTTTGATTCAAATTCAATTAAGAAAATTAGCGTCTTTGCAGATTCAGCTTTGTTTTTGATGGGAATAGCATTAAAGTATCTAGTGCAGCTGTCGACAACAGTCAGAAAGTAGTTATCTCCGTTGGCGCTCACTGGGATGATAGGACCAACCAAATCGCAGTGTACTTCTTGAAATGGTCTTTTGGCCCTTGAATGCTTGTTGTTGAAAGATTTACGACTTATTTTGCTAATAGCACAAGCCTTGCATGTGCCTGGTTTCTTAACTTGAATTCCGAGTTTCTGTTGAATCCTCCCATAACTTACGTGTCTGAGTGATTTATGGAGAATTTCGTCTTGGGACATCAGAGCAAGGTCACTATGTTTAGTATCGGGCAAACAAACAAAAGGTACATTGCAATCATAAGAGCCCTCAATCCTCCAATTTCCTTTATGCAATACAAAATTGTTGGTTCTGAAGTCAATAATGAATCCGTCCAACATGAGAGAGCGCATCAATAATAGATTGATGGTTGACTTAGGAGAAAATAGCATGTCAGATAGGGTAACTTTGAGACCCTGACTATCCTTTAAGATCATTGCTCCCACTCCCTCGTATCCTAGGGAATTTCTTCCCAAATTTGTCAAAATTGATCCAGTTAACAATTGGTCTAAATGAGAGAAGAGTTGCAGATCAGACACTATATGTCTTGAAGACCCCGAGTCCACCAAAAAGCAATCAGAGGAGAAGATTGAGCTCGTCAGAAAAGAGCTAACAGTGGTGCCATCCATTGCAGAATCTGCTCCACTTTTCTTTTTTCTGGGAAAAGAGGGCTTGAGATGAGGATATAATTTCAAGCATCTGCCTTTGGGGTGAGCGGCCTTGGGATTGTGCCATTTATCATTGCACGGCTTGATATTGGATGAAAGAAAGGAAACCAAATTTGAGTTATCATCATTTTTGTTGGCCGGTGCTTCCTTGCTCAAGAATTGATTATTGTTGAGCATATGAAGATGATCAAGAACTTGATCCGGGGAGATTTCTTTGTTGGAATGAGTGATCTGTTGGATGACCGTGTCCATGTTGGATGGGAGCTTTTCCAAGATGAGGTACGCGATGATGTCGGTAGGAAGATCGATCCCAACTTTGTGAAGTCTTGCCATTGCAGTCTTGGTGTCTGTGATAAAACCAGGGATATTTGAGTAGGAGAAAGGAGTATGTAGAAACTCCTTGAAGATTCTGGCTTGATTTGAAGCATGGTTTGAAGCAAAGTACTCGTTGATATCTGCCCAGATTTGATGGGAGTCCTTTTAATTTTCTGGCGTAATGATATTGGCTTGGACCGTTGTGTCAAGTTTGGAAGTTAATATGGTTCGAATTCTAACGTTTTTGCTCTGGCTGAGTCCTATTGGATTACCATTAGAGTCATTTTTCTGTCTCGTGAGTTTGGAATAGAGATCTTCCTGTAGATCCATCATATTAACGACACGATTTCGCCAGATTGAAAAATTGTCTTGAGTTAACAGAGGAATAGCCTCAATCGCGGTTTTTAGTATGGTGGCCATGAGCGAGTCCGTCATCGTTGGTTCTTCTGATTAAGTGAATTTCAACTGTTAATTGTGATAGAATAAATTCTCCAAAAAAATCACAGAAGTGATAGATGAATAACAGAAGAACTAATTACATGGGTTAGACAAGAAGTAGGAGAGTGATTCATGAAAACATAAAGAGGAAGAATCAAACCATACCCAAGCAGTGATAAGATGAGATGACCCAGAGTTTATAATGATGACAAAATAGGAAACAGCCCCAGTATGTACGCCACGATAATCACGACCTTGAGAAGACGGACGGTAGAGATGGATTAGATCTATGATGAGGCGTTAGATTTAGAGTGTGACATCACACCGAATTGTATCGCCTCCACGATTAAGGGTCAAGACGTTCCTTGAAGATTCTTCCCTTGTCTTGTATCTTGTAGACGGTCTTGAGGAGAGGAGAATTAGAGTAAAGATCAAGAAGTCCTGCCCGGGGAGAAGGATGAAAGGTGCGGCCTCGCGAGTAGTTATTTGAAATGCTCGGGTCGCGACAAGTTGAATATGCATACTTAGATGCGCAATAAGTGAGGCGCGCATCTACGGGTGCTTAGGTGTGATAGAAATAGAGAGCTAAAGAAAAAAAGAAATACTTGAATAAAAGATAAAAAAATAACACAGAAATAAGAGTGGAGGCATGACAATTCCGACAATCCTGAACAAGATCATTGCGGGCTTTTGAAGCACTTGATTCAGGTGACCACAAATTATTGATCAAAGCCACAACTTGAACCTAAATTATTGCAATCAAGCAGAGGCCAGAAAAAATTGAAAGATACCTGGAGAGATCCTTCTTGATTCAAGCAAATTGAAAAGCAGCTTAAGTGGTAAAAGAGAATAAGAGGGGAACCAAATAAGAAAAGACAAAATATTGTAAGTATTTTCTTTTTTTAAATGTTCATTTTTTTGTTTAATGAACTGATGATGATATGATGTTAATTTTTAGTAAGAACTCCGCTGGATCAGAATCTAAATTTCATAGTTCAGAGGACGGGACTGAAATTGAATTAGCTTCACTTCATTTGGAATCCAAATCCTGTTCAGAGGAGAGAAGATGTGCAGAAAGCATCAACCAGAAGTTCATCTTTGGTGAGTATTGATGTGATGAATTAATTTTATTGGAATTCTGGCTGGGTGATTTTTGATCATAGGAACCCAAAGTGAAATACCTCAATCAAATACCTGAAAAATTAAATAAGTTCTTGGGTGAGTTTTGGGATCCAATTGGTGATGGGAATTGCGGATTTAGAGTCATTTCTAAATTGGTTGGGTATGATGAACATGGTTGGTTTAAAGTGAGAAAGGGAATGATTGAAACACTGGAGAAACATAAAGCATGCTAAATTAAGATTCTTGGTGGCGCAAAAGAGGTAGAAAATATTAAACAAAGATTGATTTTGAAGACATCAATGCAAAGATTCCCTCTTAAAAATGGCCGGCTATGTTAGATATGGGTCAAATAATAGCAGACACATATGCCAGACCTATATGCTTCATTTCATTGGAGTCATGTTGTTCTTATACTCAAA